>CALYLW010000902.1:0-246165 GCA_944989445.1 Ampullaceana balthica | reverse complement strand
GTGAATGTTCATTCTCTTTTGGGTCGAGCCGCTAGGCTCTTAAGACCCGGTTCATTTTATCGCAAGCGAGCCTCATCAAGCGGGCATCGCCGTAGAGGTAACCCTCTGCAGGTACCGTTACTTCATCTTCCAAATCCCCGCACAGCTCGGGGCACTCTTCGAGTACGTGGGCCACCGTCTCTTCTGGGTGGCCACACAGCCGACAGGCCAGTTCCCTTCTGGTGTTAAACTTGTACAGGTAGCTTCGTGTGGGACAATGCTCAGTTCTCATTCTAGTTATGAGCGTCTGATTGCTACGTCCAATTTTCCACCAGGAATCGCTTTTGCTCGGTCGCGGCATGTACTGGAATACTTTTCTGGCCGTGCTTCCAGAAGCCCAGCCCTGAAGCCATTTCTCTCGGAAATGGTCTTTAAGCCACGATCTGACCCCCAGCTGGGTCATCGGGCGATCGGGTTGGGGCTGAGCTGAACCTTCTCTCGCTAACTCATCGACCCTGTCTGAATGAGGCTCGCCACTGTGCCCAGTGATGTACTGAAGGACTACTTTTCCGCCTCGTGCTAGGATTTCACCTACTGTTTCCAAAATGACACTGACCGTTTTCGTCTCCAGAGAGGATCGACCCACGGTCTCGAGCGAAAACCGTGAGTCGGTGAAAACTACGACGGTCGGGAAAACCTTTCTTCTTGCTAGACGTCGGCGCACTTCCTTCAAACCCTTGCAAATCGCCTCCAGTTCGGCGTCGTGACTACTGTATGCGGATCCGCACGGCCCTGACAGTTCGATACTGTCAGGTCCAGGTTGAGGGTATTGAATTAGCACTCCGTATCCACTTCTGCCATCCTTGAAACGCGAGCCGTCCGTAAAGACTTTTACCACACTATCGCCATAAGCTTTGATTGTCTTCAGAGTCTCGTCTCGCTGGAGCTCGACGGGACTGGCTTTCGTCACCGCTGTATTTGCCAGTGTCAAACGTAGTTCAGGCAAGTCTGAGCTTTCATGTGGTCCTCGAGCAGGGACCAGTCGCATGCGTTCCCTGTGCTTGGGTATGGGGACTGAGTCTTCTAGTTCGTAGACCGTATCCATGAAGGATGGTCTTTTCAGTCGGGTCCTCTTTACCCATCGGTCTTGTAATTGAAAGCAGGGTTCGTCATGCTCCAACCTACGGTATCGCTCCACCGTAGTCATGATTGCCTTTTCTCGCCTTATCGCCAGGGGTTCTACGTTAGACATAATTTCTACAGCGGCTGTGGGTGTCGTACGCAACGCCCCGCATACAAACCGTAGAGCTTGGTTTTGTATGCGGTCCAGACCCTCTAGAGCCGTACGGCTCGCAAAGGCCTGGACCGGGAGGCTGTAATCAATAGCACCCCTCACACTACCGAGATAGAGAGCTCTCAGTAGTCTTGCATCCGCGCCCCAACTAGTGCTAGCCAGTTTCTTCACCAGGGACAGTTTAGCTGTGGCTTTGGCACACAATTCACGCACATGGTTATGTAGCTGGACCTTCTGGTCCAGTTTGATTCCCAAGTACGTTGGTGTCCGATCCCAATTCAATCTTTTCCCACATATCTGAAGCACCACCTCATGCTTCAGTGCATTCCTTCCATTTGTGAAAATGGAATGGACCGTTTTCTCCGTATTGACTACTAGGCGCCAACGGTTGGCGTAGTCTTCGATTCGATTCAGATCTTCCTGCAGCCTGTTCTGCAGGGTTGCAACGTCCTTTCCGGAACTCCATATAGCCAGATCGTCAGCAAACATGGCATTCTGTGACCCCAGAATACCTTGTAGGTCGTGGACGTAGGCTAGGAACAATGTACAACTAAGGGCGGACCCCTGTGGGAGTCCGTCCTCCAGGCGATCTTCGTTGGATAATGACTCCCCCACTCGGGTCTTGATCGTTCTGTCCGTAAGGAACGATTTTATCCAACTGTACATGTTCGCAGTGACACCTAACTGCTGCAACTTATAAAGTAGCCCTCCACGCCACACCTTGTCGTATGCCTGCTTTAGATCGAAGAACACCGCAACGGTGTGATTCCTCGACTGGAGTTCATTTGTGATTGTCTGAATTAGTCGGAGAGCCTGGTCCATCGGTTGGCGTCCCTTTCGGAACCCACCCTGAGTCATTGGAATGCATTTGGACTGTTCGAGGAACCAGTAGAGTCGTGCGTTCACTAACCGTTCAGCTACCTTCCCCACACACGACGTGAGGGAAATTGGCCGGTAACTGGACGGGTGTTCGCCTGGTTTCCCCTCTTTGGGAATTGGGGTTATTGTGGCCTTTTTCCACAGCTTCGGCAGCGTGCCTGTTGTCCAAGTTCTATTTATGAAACCCAGCAGTTTCATTCGACCTGTCTTGCCCAGATGTTTGAGCATTTCATTGTGAACTTTATCTGGTCCTGGTGCTTTGCCAGCCTGGCACTTGTTGAGTGCGGTTTGCAACTCTGTCATTGTGAAGGGGGCCGCGAAAACCTCTAGTTGAGGGCCCTTACTTTGTCTCCTTGAGCCTTCTTTGCGCATTCGGTCGATTGTTCGGCTAAAATCAGATCTGGCGCCTTTTTTGTTAACCTGGGCAAAGTGTTTGTTTAGCGCTCGTGCGCGCTTAACTTCACTAGCCCTTTGGCCCTTTGGTGTCGTCAAAGGGTTGGAATTCTTTGTCTTCCCTGCGCCAGATAATGCATCCAAGAGCCGCCAAACTTTTCTTCCGTCTACGAGGTCGAGTTTTTCGCACGTATTTACCCATTTCGCCTTCTTCGCTTTGTCGACAGCGGCCCGGACTTCAGCCGTCAGTCTGTTGTACGCCCTACGAGCTTCGGGCGTCTTCAGCCTGGCTGCCTTTTTCCGTGCTTTTGCTCTTTGTTTCACCAATTCTGCCAGACTCTTGTCCCAGTAAGGTCTGAACTTCTGTTTCCCGTTCGTCCTTGGGATCGTGCGCCTCGCAATCCCAAGGATTGTGTCAATAAACTGCCTGTAGGTGGCATCCATGTTGTCTCCTGCAACATCCAGCAGAGCGAGCTTGGTCTCGCTCTCGGCCTCGTACTTCCGCCAATCGGCCTTACGGAACTGCCAATGCCTTCTTTCAAATCGAGGTTTGCCTGCACCAAGTCCAAATTCAATCAGGATTGGTAAGTGATCGGAACCTACTTCCTTTAATACTTCCAGTCTATGCTTCGACTCTAGGTCAGCGGAAATAAGCGTTAGATCTGGGCGGGACTCCGTGCTGTGCCCCGTGTGCAGTAGTGTTGGTTCACTGTCTGCATTCTGTAGCCTGATGAGATTCGTATTAATACAGACATCCTCGATGTAGCGGCCTGACGCGTTCCGTTCAGCATAGCCCCAGTCAGGAGACTGTGCATTAAAGTCTCCTGCTATTATCGTTTTGCCAAAAATGACATCTTCCCCAACTGGAAGTGCGATAGGGTTTCTGGGCGTATTATAGACGTTCGTGATTGTAAAGCCAACGTCGCCTTTGAAAACTCTCACGGTGAGAGTATCAGTGTTGCTGTAACACTTAACTTCGAGCAGCTCCATCGTTAAATCATTCCGGACCGCTGTGGCAAGACCTCGACATCGCCGGTCACACTTGCAATGGTATAGCGAGTAACCAGTGATATGGAACGGCTTCCCCTTGAGGAGCGTTTCTTGGAACAGTGCCACATCCACTTTCCGTTCGTGGAGTATTTTGGTTACTTCGTGTGCCTTTTGCCTTATGCCACAGACATTCAACTGTAAAACTACCAGGGCTTGTTCAGGATGGCCCTTCGCACCCATACAAGGACGGCCAGTCACCGATTGACCGCTTGGACATGGCCTGTCGTTCGTCACCATGCCTCTAAGAGGGGGGGTAGCCAACCGACCCGACGTACCACCATCCGCCGAGAAGGGGTTTAGAAGGTCCGTTCCGGGACCTGCTTTTTTCGATATATGAACCATAGAATAAAACTTATAAGTTCAAGTACTTCGATTTAATATGACTAAAAACGTGGGGCGGGTGTTTGGTATAAAAATTAAAGATTTATAATTTACAAAGCAAAAGAGAGATCTATAAGTGAGAGAATGAGTGAACCGCATATGTTAAACATCATAATATCAAACAACACTTTCAAACTAAAATACAACACTGGGAATCAGAAATTTCTAACAAACCGAGAGACAACACTTACAATCAAACAACTCTTACAGACAGACAATGCTAGCAAAAAGACAACTTTTACACACAGAAAATTCCAACATCTCTATTATTTAGGGAATAAAGCAGACAACTTTTACACAGAGACAATTCTAACATCTCTATTATTTAAGGAATAAGCAGACAACTTTTACACAGAGACAATTCTAACATCTCTATTATTTAGGGCCCATAATGTAATATTTTGCTTATATGAGCTATATATAAATTAGTTTAAGCGCTGTATTTGCCAGTGTCAAACGTAGTTCAGGCAAGTCTGAGCTTTCATGTGGTCCTCGAGCAGGGACCAGTCGCATGCGTTCCCTGTGCTTGGGTATGGGGACTGAGTCTTCTAGTTCGTAGACCGTATCCATGAAGGATGGTCTTTTCAGTCGGGTCCTCTTTACCCATCGGTCTTGTAATTGAAAGCAGGGTTCGTCATGCTCCAACCTACGGTATCGCTCCACCGTAGTCATGATTGCCTTTTCTCGCCTTATCGCCAGGGGTTCTACGTTAGACATAATTTCTACAGCGGCTGTGGGTGTCGTACGCAACGCCCCGCATACAAACCGTAGAGCTTGGTTTTGTATGCGGTCCAGACCCTCTAGGGCCGTACGGCTCGCAAAGGCCTGGACCGGGAGGCTGTAATCAATAGCACCCCTCACACTACCGAGATAGAGAGCTCTCAGTAGTCTTGCATCCGCGCCCCAACTAGTGCTAGCCAGTTTCTTCACCAGGGACAGTTTAGCTGTGGCTTTGGCACACAATTCACGCACATGGTTATGTAGCTGGACCTTCTGGTCCAGTTTGATTCCCAAGTACGTTGGTGTCCGATCCCAATTCAATCTTTTCCCACATATCTGAAGCACCACCTCATGCTTCAGTGCATTCCGTCCATTTGTGAAAATGGAATGGACCGTTTTCTCCGTATTGACTACTAGGCGCCAACGGTTGGCGTAGTCTTCGATTCGATTCAGATCTTCCTGCAGCCTGTTCTGCAGGGTTGCAACGTCCTTTCCGGAACTCCATATAGCCAGATCGTCAGCAAACATGGCATTCTGTGACCCCAGAATACCTTGTAGGTCGTGGACGTAGGCTAAGAACAATGTACAACTAAGGGCGGACCCCTGTGGGAGTCCGTCCTCCAGGCGATCTTCGTTGGATAATGACTCCCCCACTCGGGTCTTGATCGTTCTGTCCGTAAGGAACGATTTTATCCAACTGTACATGTTCGCAGTGACACCTAACTGCTGCAACTTATAAAGTAGCCCTCCACGCCACACCTTGTCGTATGCCTGCTTTAGATCGAAGAACACCGCAACGGTGTGATTCCTCGACTGGAGTTCATTTCGTGATTGTCTGAATTAGTCGGAGAGCCTGGTCCATCGGTTGGCGTCCCTTTCGGAACCCACCCTGAGTCATTGGAATGCATTTGGACTGTTCGAGGAACCAGTAGAGTCGTGCGTTCACTAACCGTTCAGCTACCTTCCCCACACACGACGTGAGGGAAATTGGCCGGTAACTGGACGGGTGTTCGCCTGGTTTCCCCTCTTTGGGAATTGGGGTTATTGTGGCCTTTTTCCACAGCTTCGGCAGCGTGCCTGTTGTCCAAGTTCTATTTATGAAACCCAGCAGTTTCATTCGGCCTGTCTTGCCCAGATGTTTGAGCATTTCATTGTGAACTTTATCTGGTCCTGGTGCTTTGCCAGCCTGGCACTTGTTGAGTGCGGTTTGCAACTCTGTCATTGTGAAGGGGGCCGCGAAAACCTCTAGTTGAGGGCCCTTACTTTGTCTCCTTGAGCCCTCTTTGCGCATTCGGTCGATTGTTCGGCTAAAATCAGATCTGGCGCCTTTTTTGTTAACCTGGGCAAAGTGTTTGTTTAGCGCTCGTGCGCGCTTAACTTCACTAGCCCTTTGGCCCTTTGGTGTCGTCAAAGGGTTGGAATTCTTTGTCTTCCCTGCGCCAGATAATGCATCCAAGAGCCGCCAAACTTTTCTTCCGTCTACGAGGTCGAGTTTTTCGCACGTATTTACCCATTTCGCCTTCTTCGCTTTGTCGACAGCGGCCCGGACTTCAGCCGTCAGTCTGTTGTACGCCCTACGAGCTTCGGGCGTCTTCAGCCTGGCTGCCTTTTTCCGTGCTTTTGCTCTTTGTTTCACCAATTCTGCCAGACTCTTGTCCCAGTAAGGTCTGAACTTCTGTTTCCCGTTCGTCCTTGGGATCGTGCGCCTCGCAATCCCCAAGGATTGTGTCAATAAACTGCCTGTAGGTGGCATCCATGTTGTCTCCTGCAACATCCAGCAGAGCGAGCTTGGTCTCGCTCTCGGCCTCGTACTTCCGCCAATCGGCCTTACGGAACTGCCAATGCCTTCTTTCAAATCGAGGTTTGCCTGCACCAAGTCCAAATTCAATCAGGATTGGTAAGTGATCGGAACCTACTTCCTTTAATACTTCCAGTCTATGCTTCGACTCTAGGTCAGCGGAAATAAGCGTTAGATCTGGGCGGGACTCCGTGCTGTGCCCCGTGTGCAGTAGTGTTGGTTCACTGTCTGCATTCTGTAGCCTGATGAGATTCGTATTAATACAGACATCCTCGATGTAGCGGCCTGACGCGTTCCGTTCAGCATAGCCCCAGTCAGGAGACTGTGCATTAAAGTCTCCTGCTATTATCGTTTTGCCAAAAATGACATCTTCCCCAACTGGAAGTGCGATAGGGTTTCTGGGCGTATTATAGACGTTCGTGATTGTAAAGCCAACGTCGCCTTTGAAAACTCTCACGGTGAGAGTATCAGTGTTGCTGTAACACTTAACTTCGAGCAGCTCCATCGTTAAATCATTCCGGACCGCTGTGGCAAGACCTCGACATCGCCGGTCACACTTGCAATGGTATAGCGAGTAACCAGTGATATGGAACGGCTTCCCCTTGAGGAGCGTTTCTTGGAACAGTGCCACATCCACTTTCCGTTCGTGGAGTATTTTGGTTACTTCGTGTGCCTTTTGCCTTATGCCACAGACATTCAACTGTAAAACTACCAGGGCTTGTTCAGGATGGCCCTTCGCACCCATACAAGGACGGCCAGTCACCGATTGACCGCTTGGACATGGCCTGTCGTTCGTCACCATGCCTCTAAGAGGGGGGGGTAGCCAACCGACCCGACGTACCACCATCCGCCGAGAAGGGGTTTAGAAGGTCCATTCCGGGACCTGCTTTTTTCGATATATGAACCATAGAATAGAGAGGGGGTAGGCAGAAATCTTCAACCCATTGAGGACGGTCCGAGTGCGTTCCGTCCCTTGCCCAGAGGGTCTTCCTGTCTTCGGCGTTCCTAGCCGGGCACTGTTGGGTATGGGTCTGCTCCCACACCCAGCACCGGGCCTCTCGATGAGGCCATGCCCCACCCCCCGGTTGTCCGGAGGGTTCCAGTGCGTATGCTTGGCGATTTCGCCGGGGTTAGTCAGTTTCAGGTCGCAGCCACTTCCGCAACCCTACTTATCTCCCGGGCCCCGTAAAGGCCAACCCCTTCCGAGAGAGACATAACTAAAAGTATTGATTATGTTCAAACGCGACAAACATTTACAGACTGACACCGAGTGATATCCCCTGGCTTTAAAACCGGGGGAAGGGACGTGAAGGGGTGTGGACATCGACGGATGGCGTCAACTCAACTGGCACGTGAAAGAAAAACAATAAAAAAACGTGAATTTGAATTACATATGTTATATAAAGATAATCTAAATATGCATTAATTTAATTACGGTACGTTCGATCGATCTGAAATTTTGATATGATGCATTGTTAGGTGACACGAGTCTATGTGCCAAATTTCAGCTCGATGAAATCACGGGAAGTTGGTCATTTTTTTTACTTTTGTTTTTCCGCCCGCCTGCGAACGACAGATGACGACAGAGAGAGATGACGACAAGATTTTGAAGTTAGTATAAGGGATTTAAAAATGACACACTTCCCGGAATCCTACCGAGCTGAAATTTTGCGAATAGACTTTTGTCACCCAACAATGCATTCAATCAAAATTTCACATCGATCAAATCTACTGTAATTAAAATGTAAATTAATGAATTTTTAGATTATCTATATGTATCTCTATGTAGCATGTAAATGTTTATGCTAGTCTTTCGCGCGGTTCGTATTATATTGAACATACTTTTTATAATATATTCCCGATTTGTAAATGTTTATGCTAGTCTGTCGCGCGGTGCGTACTACATTGAACATAACCAATACTTTTAGTTATGTCTCATATATAAGGGGTTTACAGTCAAAAACTATGTTTTTACGGTTGTTAAATTCTACAAATCAACTGAGCCCAAACAACCCCAACAGAATATTTCGTAACGCCCATCCCCCATTTTTTTCCCTCCATCCCCAAATAATATTTTTTTTAATGTGCGTGGGAGGGGGGGGGGTAAATTTCATTACGTATAATGAAGTATGTTTGTGTCAATATTAAAAACAATAAATTTAAAACGTTATTAATTTCTAATAAACCAATGCAAGTGTAGAAGTGTTATCACTATCCAATGCCCTCATCAGCACACACACAAAAAGTATTTAAATTAAATGTACATCATATATTTCCCAGTAAAGAAAAGTGGTGTGTTCGAGTCCCCCAAGGAACACAATGCATGGAACGGGAAGAAGCGACCAAAAAATAGTGTTAATAGGCTAAACTATAAACATGATTTTACAGTTGTGTAAAATTGTGAACTTAATTCAAACCATATTGAGCCAACGAACCAAAACTTTTTTGTAATTCTATTTTACACCTAGATGGATGTCTGGATAAGTATACTCAGTAGTTGGTGTATTAAGTTCAGAATAGATCGATCCATGGATGTCTGGATACGTATAATCACTAGTTAGTGTACGACGTTTAGACTAGATCGATCCATGGATGTCTGGTGTTGAGGACTGATGTCTATATGGTATTAGACATCAAGTACCTAGGCTCTAGTTGTCTAGGAGTAATATTCATTAATGGCTCTAGCCCCCAGTGTTAAGTATTAATACCTATCTTGAACTGCAATACTTAAACACATATAAATGACACTTAACACCTCTGTGTACAACAGAGAGAAATATTTATTTACATAGATAAAATATATATATACAAAATGAATAGGGTATAAAATATGAAGAATGTAGACAATAATAATTCAGTTACAAAATATCTAAAATAAAGGTACGTTCACAATTGGATACTACATCCCTTGATTCGGCTCAGCTTCGCTATATATCTGCCGACCTCACACACTGTCTCAGGTAACGGGATCAGTCAGTGTTCCGCCTCACTGGTCAGCGATGCTTAACCCACACATCGTCTGATAGGCCGATCAACACCACGCCCCTCAGTTACTCAATGACTGACAGCTGGCTCCAATGTTACTAACAGTATCTTCTCGTCCGGCTCAGGGTCGTCTTCCCACTTTTGCCTAGCACGTCTGGTACTCAGCTCTAGGTTAGCTTGCCTAACCGCTATTCTCCGCTATGACCTACTATACTAGCTGGGAACAAACTTCTCAGCTAGGCTCCTCTAATCAAACAGTCACACCTCAGAACTCAATCTTATGGTGGTCTGTGACTGTGATCTTCTGAGAGAGAGAGGGCGCCTTAGAGTTTTGCTGGGGTATATATTGGGCTGCTCACCGCGTGGGTGGTGACCCGCTGTCCCAGATTACTAACCGTTACTATTGGCTATTCAACTGGGTGGCATGGGTCAGCGTGCAACTCTTAATTTGATTGGTCAGCCCTCATGTACCAATTCCTTTGCACGTGCTCGCATGCATACATTCAGGCGTCATCAGGCACCTGACACGTGATCACATGTGACTTAAGTAGTTGTAGCGTCCTAATAAATTTCCCATGACCCATCAGATTATTCCAAAATCTTTGTCCACTCAAGGTCAGCGTCTGAACCCCTATCCCCCAATGGTTCTAAACTGAATGAGATTCTCAAACCATTATTAAGGTACTTAACATCTGGATACGTATAATCACTAGTTAGTGTACGACGTTTAGACTAGATCGATCCATGGATGTGGTAGCCAATGAGCCTATTTATTGCCATCCACACCAGTTGGTTAGGGTGTGGGGTGGGGCGGGGACATGGTGAGATTATTTAATACGAAAAACAAAATTAGAAAATAATTATTGTAATAATTAATAATAACAAACTCTGTTTGATTCTGGATAACATTTTATGTTTGTGCCAAGTTTGGGAAAGTTTCATCATTATTTGTGGAGACCAGAGGAGACACACACGCGCGCGCACAAACACGCGCACACACACACACGCACTGACAACGTTTAGTGAGTAGCACATAATTTGTCCACCTGAGTTGTCTGTAAGTGCTGTGTCATGTCCACCTGAGTTGTCTGTAAGTGCTGTGTCATGTCCACCTGAGTTGTCTGTAAGTGCTGTGTCAGGTCTTCACTATCTCCTTCCCCAGAGAGCCACCGTGTCTTGGACAAGTCTACTGTAGAGGAAGGGGGCGGCTTCATAATGACCTGCGATTACCTGCGTACAAGCAACGATACATGTGTATTCGAATCTATTCAGTATCTTCAGTTAACTCGGACGTTGATCAGCCGGACAGACGCTTCTCTGGTTTACTATTACAATCCAATGTCAACAAAATTCCCTCCCGAATACATGTCGGTAAGTGATTGCCGGAAAGTACATGCGGGAAAGTGCATGTTGGAAAGTACATGCGGGAAAGTACATGTAGGGAAGTACATTCGAGAAAGCACATTTGCAAATTAAATGTTTGAATGTACGTATTAGTTAGTACATGCTAAATAGTACATGTTGGAACGTATATGCGGTAAAGTACATTCGGGAAAGTACATTCAGGAAATCAGACTTTGGAAAGTAAATGCTGAAAGTCACATGTTGGAAATTAAACATTAGTTTGTACATGCCAAAAAGTACATGTCATAAGTACCTGCCCGAAAGTAGCAGCCGTAAGTATACATGTCGAAAAATTTCTGTCGGTAACCTGATGACGTTAGTTCATTGTTTTACTTTCTTTTGGAATTCTGTTAAATTTGGTGGATTTGGTTTTCCTCCATCGTTTTTCGTTGGTGTGTCATGTCCTGAGCTCAGACCGTTACATCCCATGACGTGTTGACACATGATGTGTTAACCCATGTGTTGACCCACTAAGCGTTGACCCATGATGTGTTGACCAATGATGTTTTGACCAATGTGTTGACCCATGATGTGTTGACCCACGATGTGTTGACCAATGAAATGATGTGTTGACCAATGATGTGCTTACCAACGATGTGTTGACCAATGATGTGTTGACCAATGTTGTATTGACCCATGAATGACGTGTTGACCCATGATATGTTAACCCATGTGTTGACCCACGATGTGTTGACCCACTAAGCGTTGACCCATGATGTGTTGACCAATGATGTTTTGACCAATTATGTGTTGACCCATGATGTGTTGACCCATGATGTGTTGACCACGATGTGTTGACCAATGATGTGTTGACCAATGATGTGCTTACCAACGATGTGTTGACCCACAATGTGTTGACCCATGCTGTATTGACCTAATGAGACTGGTAGGTTAATCGCGACCTTCTGGAACCACTTATCCAGACACACGAGACACGTTCCTGCTGAAGTTAGGTTTTAATTTGAAGTTAGCAAAACATTGAATTCAGTTTTTTTCATTGTTTATTTTTTTTTGGGGGGGGGGTGTTTACGCTACAACCTAAACAAATCAAATGACATTTATGATGACAGAAATTATAGTAATAATCAGTGTTCCCTTTAAGCTGCGCGCCTGCGCGGCCGCGTACATATTTGAACGATGCCGCGCAGTAGTTTAGAACTGCCGCGCAGCAGTTTGGAATAACCGCGCAGTAAATTTTGAAAAATATTGCACAAAAATGGATGATGTGCAATTTTGCACACGAGGTTTTAAACTTTGCACACGGACCAACAGACCTATGAGGGAACATTGGGTAATAATTATAATAATACATGTTATTTAGTGTAGGCAAAACTGTGAGCTAATCGGTTATCTTTCCTTTCTAAAGGGCATTCGCCCCGGCCGGCTGTGGGACGTACGGACGGAGAGGGGCCCCCATGACTTCCGTGACAGGAAAGAGTACGTCCGCCTGTCGGTTGACGTCCACGACGCCACGGTGTCGGACAGCGGCACCTATGAGTGCTGTGTCATGTATTTTGGTGCTACGACTACGTACCTGAATTGTCTTAACGAAACGCTACACGGCAAGTTGTTCCTTTCTCACGTTTAGCCGTATACAATACTAGCCTATATGTTCCCGGCGTTCTCCCGGCGTTATTGCTACACGGCAAGTTGCTCCTTTCTCACGTTTAGCCGTATACAATACTAGCCTATATGTTCCCGGCGTTCTCCCGGCGTTATTGCTACACGGCAAGTTGCTCCTTTCTCACGTTTAGCCGTATACAATACTAGCCTATATGTCCCCGGCATTCTCCCGGCGTTATTGCGAAAACAACAAAACCAACCATTCAAGCAACACGAAACAAATAAAAGGCTCTGTTGTTAACAGAAGCCATTTCACTCAATTTCGTAAAAATTTCATACAAAGGACATTGAAATAGTTTGTTGACATTTCTTTCCCCGATAGAATCCTTTACCTCAACATGATCTCATACTCCGATAGCATCCCTTACCTTAACGAGATTCCATACTCCGATCGGATCTCTTGCCTCAAAGAGATCCCACACTCTGATAGCACCCCTTACCTTAATGAGATTCCATACTCCGATAGGATCCCTTAGCCTCAATACGATCTCATACTCCCGATAGAATCCATTGCCTTAAATAACTAAATACACTCACATACTCCGAAAAGATCACTTCGATCCTATATTCCGATAGGATCCCTGCCTCAACGAGATCCCATACTCCGATAGGATCCTTTGCCTCGATACGATCCCATGCTATGATAGGATCCCTTGCCTCAACGAGATCCCATACTTCGATAGGATCCCTTGTCGCAACGATATGTCACACTCCGATAGATCCCTCAACTCAACACGATTCCATATTTCGATAGGATCCTTTACCCTCAACACTATTTCACACTCAGTGGAATTCAGTACACCCAGTGGTGGATTAAGATTGCCCGGGACCCCTGGCTGCAATTCCACCTACGGTCCGGTCCAGCCACTGTATTATAAAATATAATAATTTTGGGGGCCCTTAATTTAGCCTTAAATCATTGGGGGCCCCTGGCTTTAGCCCAATCAGCACCCCCCCCTTTAATCCGCCCCTGAGTACACCTATATATGATTTTTATATATGTGACTTTTACTTTCTAGAGATCTCAAGAGACGTCAGTCAAACGATATCGTTTATTTACATTTCATTTGGCGTAGAGAGTATGAAACTTCTATTGGTAACAATAGCATATGGCAGGCAATAAGTGGGTCTTGAATATAATCTCTGCCCGCTGAAAGTATAATTTTTTTCCCATCATACATACCTTTGATAATATTTTTATCCAACCTTTTAAAACTCCAGCGGCAATGAAATAGGCTAATTATTATCAAACAAGACAAAGTTATGTTTCTTATACAAATCAGTTTAATTATTCTAATGAGCAATAAATAGTTACTTCATGTAGTTTTTTTTTCAGTCATGGAAAAGTCCTCAGTTGCAACATCGAAAACAACCTTATCGGCATGTATGTGTCTACGCTAATGTGTGTGTGCGTTCGTATGTGTGTCTGTTTGTATTTTGTGTGTGTAAACAAATGTTTGCTTGTGCATATCTTAGAGCAAGGGTCGGGAAATGATGGCTCGCGAGCCAGATGTCGCTCTATTGATGGATACATCTGGCTCTCAGACAAATGTTCGATTTTATATTAAAAATAACGTTTATTTAGACTCCTTTGATCTACATATTAATTGCCTATAAAAACAGCATAAGAATGTTATTAAAAAGAATTCAGAGACATAATTATTGTACTTTTAGTGTTGAAATTACACAAAATGCACTCATTACTTGAATTTTTTAGTATGGCTCTCACAGAATTACTTTTCAATTTATGTGGTGTTTATGGCTCTCTCGGACAAAAGTTTCCCGACCCCTGTCTTAGAGTAATCGAAATCTGTGTACAAACAAACGTCCCATTTGTTGTCAGACGTTTAACCCGTGAGTCAGTAAACGCGTGCACTTTGATTTACATGCCCAATAGGCCTGCATATTGAGGGGCACGATGGTCTAAGTGGTAGCGCACTGGACTATCGATCCGAGGCTGATCCCGAGTCGCGGGTTCGAGCCCAGGTACTGGCAAGGCCCCTGGGGCATTGTGCTGGCCACACTGCTGCCCCTGCTCGTTAGTGGTGGCTAAAAACTTGTGCCCCATAGTCCGTCATGGACTGGAAAGGGGGTCATCTACTCACAAGTTTTTTTTTAAAATAAATATTTAAATCTTGTTGTAGTTTGTGGTGACGAAATTCTACTTTCAGTTTTTAAATTTTCGCCTTACCCCTCAGCTTCGGCGTAGGATCAGGAAGTGACGTTTTTTATGGTCACATTAGAAAGACAAAAATAGACCCAATACGAAAAAGATGTGTATCTGAGCCTCATAAAAAATGCTACAATGTTCTTATTAATGTGCATTGACTTAAGAATGCTCTGATCTTATTGATGTGCAATAACTTGAGCATTATCTGGAACTGTATGCAACAGTTACCACAGTCTCCAGCAACGCTCCAGATAACATCCCTGTTATGCCACTCATGGAAGAACTTGATGTCGTGCCCACACAGGAAGAGCTGAGCCAAGCAATTGACAGCCTAGCTTGTGGAAAAGCCCCTGGGAATGATGGCATACCACCAGAAGTTCTAAAGAGTGGCAAGACAGCTTTACTACAGCCATTGCACGAGCTTCTGTCCCTCTGCTGGGAACAGGGCTACATCCCTCAGGACCTAAAGAATGCAAATATAGTGACACAATGTAAGAACAAGGGCGATAAAAGTTACTGCAATTACTATCGTGGCATTTCACTCCTTAGTATTGTAGGAAAGGCCTTTGCCCGTGTCATACTAACACGTTTACAGAGTTTAGCCTCCCGAGTTTATCCAGAATCTCAGTGTGGTTGCCGGGCTGGTCGGTCAACCATAGACATGGTGTTCTCCATACGGCAGCTCCAGGAAAAATGCAGAGAGTAGCAGATGCCACTATACATTGCCTTTGTGGATCTTACGAAAGCTTTTCATTTAGTCAGTCGCAGCGGGTTATTTCAAATCCTGGAAAAAAAGTGTCTGTCCCCCACACCTACTTGCCATCATCATACAGTTGCATGAGAATATGCAGGGCACAGTTCAGTTCGATGGAGCTACGTCAGAAGCCTTTCCAGTCAGCAGCGGAGTAAAACAAGGTTGTGTACTCGCACCAACACTGTTCCAATATTCTTTTCTGTATTGCTTCGATACGCATTCAAAGATAACAGTAATGGAATCTGGTTACACACCAGAGCTGATGGAGGACTTTTCAACACTGCCCGCCTCCGAGCCAAAACCAAAACGACAGATGTCCTAATTTGTGAGCTACTTTTTGCGGACGATGCGGCACTGATAGCACACACAGAAACTGGTTTGCACCAACTCGTGTCAAGCTTCTCCAACGCCTGTAAAAAATTTGGTCTGCAAATCAGCTTGAAAAAGACAAACATCATGGCGCAAGACACATGTTCAATATCGACAACGAAAACTTGGAGGTTGTGGACAGCTTCACCTACTTGGGGTCCAAGGTCTCCAAATCACTGTCCATTGAGGACGAAATAAACAGTAGAATTGGCAAAGCAGCTGCCACAATGGCTAAACTAAATAAACGGGTTTGGCAAAACATCAAGCTAACGGAGAAAACCAAACTGTGTGTCTATCGAGCCTGTGTCATCAGTACGCTGCTATATGGAAGCGAGACATGAACCCCTTATTCATACCATGAGCGCAAGCTTAATAGCTTCCACTTGAGGTGCCTTCGTCGCATCCTTGGCATTAAATGTCAGGACAAAGTGCCAAATAGTGAGGTCCTGATACGTGCCAATATCCAAAGCATGTTCTCAATCCCTAGTGAAAGACGCCTAAGATGACTAGGACATGCACAAAGAATGAGCC
This sequence comes from Ampullaceana balthica, assembly GCA_944989445.1. NCBI lineage: Eukaryota > Metazoa > Mollusca > Gastropoda > Lymnaeidae > Ampullaceana > Ampullaceana balthica. Next base: position 229,835 of record CALYLW010000902.1, on the reverse strand, counting down.
AGGGTCGTATCCCCAAGGACCTCCTATATGGAGAACTGGCATCGGGAAAGAGGAAGACAGGTCGCCCACGTCTCCGATTTAAAGATGTCTGCCAGAGAGACATGACAGCAGCCAGAATAAACACAAGTGACTGGGAATACAAAGATCTACGTGGCGCACAGTTGTCAAAGAGGGCGACATAGTAGCCGAGGAACGAAGGATGGAGGAGGCTACAGACAGAAGAGCTACGAGAAAGGACAAAACATTGGGAAGCACAGAACTCGTGTGCAAAAGCTGTGGAAAAGACTGTCCCTCAAGGATAGGACTGCTCAGCCACACGAAGAAATGAAACCCAACCCAACGGTGATGCACAATCGTCTTGCAAGACGGAAGGATGCCGATATAACTAGACAATGCTCTAATCTTATTAATGTGCACTGACTTGACAATTCTCTAATCTTATTAATACGCACTGACTTGATAATGCTCTAATCTTATTAATGTGCACTGACTTGATAATGCTCTAATCTTAGTAAAGTGCACTAACTTGAGAATGTTCTAATCTTATTAATGTGCACTGACTTGTGAATGCTCTAATCTTATTAATGTGCACTGACTTGATAATGCTCTTATCTTATTAATGTGCACTGACTTGTGAATGCTCTAATCTTATTAATGTGCCCTGACTTGATAATGCTCTTATCTTATTAATGTGCACTGACTTGTGAATGCTTTAATCTTATTAATGTGCACTAACTTGAGAATGTTCTAATCTTATTAATGTGAACTGACTTGTGAATGTTCTAATGTTATTAATGTGCACTGACTTGTGAATGCTCTAATCTTATTAATGTGCCCTGACTTGATAATGCTCTAATCTTATTAATGTGCACTAACTTGAGAATGTTCTAATCTTATTAATGTGAACTGACTTGTGAATGTTCTAATGTTATTAATGTGCACTGACTTGAGAATGTTCTAATCTTATTAATGTGCACTGATTTGAGAATGTTCTAATCTTATTAATGTGCACTGATTTGAGAATGTTCTAATCTTATTAATGTGCACCAACTTGAGAATGTTCTGATCTTCAGCGCCGCCAGCCACCGCCAGGAACCGAGGCAAGGGTTCAGATGTTAGAGAAATCTGTCATCCTCTCGGCTGCCTTGTGTACCTGATTGTTGCGGAAGTCGTGTACAAGAGTGTCTGTTTGAGATGAGTAGACTTCTGTAAACACAGACTCAGGAACATGTCTTTTAGCCAAGAATCGTGGTTTTGTGCATACTGCACCTTTAGCAAAAGTTATTTGAGTTTAGCGGTTTTGTGTTTATGATCAAATGGGGAAAAAATGTTTTATTTTGTAAAAAAAATATTGGTTTTTAATGTTTGTACAGTTAACATATCTCTGGATATGGTCTTAAAGGTAGTATTCAAAGATATGGATTATTTTGACAAATGAGTTTCATTATTTTGAATTAAATATTAAATAAAAGATAGCAAAATTTATGTGGCTTTTATTTTGCTCTAAAGATCACCGCCAACTTTTGTTGAACTTTGATATGCGAATTTTTTCAGTGAATCGATTCGCAATGCATCAAATGGGTTACAAAAAAATTGATATATTAAAAAAAGTTACATGTTCATGTGGATAGTTGATAAAAACAAGTTGAAAGACGAAGTTCATTTTTAGTGTTCATTGTGAATGTTAATGTTTTGTGTTGCATTTTCATTTAAAATGTTGAACTTGAAAATTGTATTCTGTTATATGCATGCTGAGTATTGATGATTCATTATTGATATATGGATTTGTTGATGACCAGTACACCTATAGAAATTTGTTGACGACCAGTACACCTATAGAAATTTGTTGATGACCAGTACACCTATAGAAATTTGTTGATGACCAGTACACCTATAGAAATTTGTTGATGACCAGTACACCTATAGAAATTTGTTGATGACCAGTACACCTATAGAAATTTGTTGATGACCAGTACACCTATAGAAATTTGTTGATGACCAGTACACCTATAGAAATTTGATTATTAGTGAGAAATGTCGGTGTCAGCGACTTGTTGATAATTCATAGTGTGTGTTGGTAATTGGTTATTGCGTGACCATGACTTTTAAGTTAATCACGTTGAACGTTAATGCTGAATATTGTTAATCAACGATGACGTCAAGTTTGGATAATTGGCGGAGAAAGCTGTTTATCATTGATAGTTGGTATTGAATTTTGATGATTTTTGTTCAAAGTCTTATCCTATCTATGTTGAATGTTGATTGATTGATAATCGAAGCCAACCGTTGATGGTTCTGGCTGAATTAGCTTTTTTTTTCCTGACATGCTATTTTTTTTAACATACTAGGATATCCCTTAGTGGTGGGGAGGGGGGGGGCTAAAACCTTTAGCATGTGGATTACGTCACAACAACCAATAGAATCATGCGGCTCACTGCACAGTAATAGTCAACATCGGCATTAATCGTGTTCTCATTTCGTTGTCCTAACATTTGAAAAGTCACATGCCGACTACAATAGGACAACGTCTATTATCCGAACCACTGATAGCACTAGACACCATGTATTCCATTCTTCTAGTATGATTAGCGTCATTACCCGAACCACTGATAGCACTAGACACCATGTATTCCATTCTTCTAGTATGATTAGCGTCATTACCCGAACCACTGATAGCACTAGCCACTGATTTAGATTGCTTTGGCCAATTGCCAGTGGATGAATGAAGGCAAGACTCGCGATCAGATTGTAATGTAGAAACAATAACGTGTATAAGGAAGTGCATGTGGTCAGTTGTATAAAGAAGTGCGTGTGGTCAGTTGTATAGAATTGTAAGTGTGGTCAGTTGTATAGAATTATTTGTGTGGTCAGTTGTATAGAGAAGTACGTGTGGTCAGTTGTATAGAATTGTACGTGTGGTCAGTTGTATAGAATTGTACCTGTGGTCAGTTGTATAGAATTGTACGTGTGGTCAGTTGTATATAGTTATACGTGTGGTCAGTTGTATAGAGTTATACGTGTGGTCAGTTGTATAGAGTTATACGTGAGGTCAGTTGTATAGAGTTATACGTGTGGTCAGTTGTATAGTTATACGTGTGGTCAGTTGTATAGAGAAGTGCGTGTGGTCAGTTGTATAGAGTTATACGTGTGGTCAGTTGTATAGTTATACGTGTGGTCAGTTGTATAGAGTTATACGTGTGGTCAGTTGTATAGTTATACGTGTGGTCAGTTGTATAGTTATACGTGTGGTCAGTTGTATACAGCTATATGTGTAGTCAGTTGTATAGTTATACGTGTGGTCAGTTGTATAGTTATACGTGTGGTCAGTTGTATAGAGTTATACGTGTGGTCAGTTGTATAGTTATACGTGTGGTCAGTTGTATAGTTATACGTGTGGTCAGTTGTATAGAGTTATACGTGTGGTCAGTTGTATATAGTTATACGTGTGGTCAGTTGTATAGAGTTATACGTGTGGTCAGTTGTATAGAGTTATACGTGTGGTCAGTTGTATAGAATTATGCGTGTGGTCAGTTGTATATAGTTATACGTGTGGTCAGTTGCATACAGTTGTATATGTGGTCAGTTGTAATTCTAATTCACGGCCAAACTCAAACATCAAGGACAAGACCACCAGATCATTCCAATGTCTCCAATTTTCGCCTTGCTTGTCACCCTGGCCAAAACGACCACATCTGTCACCCTGGCCAAAACGACCACATCAGAGACATAGGGCCCTCATCAGTATTGACACTCGTCATCTCTCGATGGACTGCCTCGATGACAGGTTGGGGTCACCGGTGGTGTCTGTGCGGTGGAGAGGTCAGACAATGGAGGTCGTCCAAAGTCAGGTAATTGATCCGGGCCTCGTCCCATTGAGGAAAACAACATTCCAATGATGTTAGTTAGTAGACCACTGCGTGATTCATTGGGGGAAACAATAAACCAGGTGTCGCCTGATGGCCTCATTAAAACAGGAGAGGGGAGGGGGTACGAAGGAAGTAATTTCAAAGAGTTGGGACACCACGCCAGGGAAACAAAAATGCACATAAAACGCTTCCGTCTCGGCTTTAGATGATGCCAGGGCAGATGCCCATCCCAATTTAAGATGATGTTAGGGCAGATGTCTCTCCCAGCGTCAGATAATACCAGGAGCTGATGGCCATCCCAGTTTAAGATGATGCCAGGGGCAGATGTCCATCGCAGTTTAAGATGATGCCAGGGGCAGATGGCCATTCTAGTTTGAGATGATGCCAGGGCAGATGTACATCCTAGCTTTGGATGATGTCAGGGGCAGATACCATCCTAGCTTTAGATGATGTCAGGGGCAGATACCATCCTAGATTTAGATGATGACAGGGGCTGATGTCCATCGCAGTTTAATATGGTGTCAGGGGCAGATGACAATTCCAGTTTTAGATGATGCCAGGGGCAGATGCCCGTCCTAGCTTTAGATGATGCCAGAGGCAGATGACTGATGATGTAGATTTCCCCACGTGCCATTAACTATTTAACAAATTGAATCAACGAATGATATTTCCATTTCGTGGTCAAACATCAAAGACATTCCAGGCGATATGTCGGCGGTCTTTGACTATTTGATCACCGAAAAAAAAACACCAACGTATACTATGAGGTGTTAATGTCCAGCCATCTCGTTTACACATCATATAAAAATAACAAATTAAATAACTTGAGTGACAATTATTCAACTTTGATGAACGCATCATATGGGCTGGAAGGAATGCCACATAAATTATCGTAAAATAAGAAGTTCAAGGCAAGTAACTGCTAAATCCTAGCTAAAACTGAACCTTCGAACCTGATTATCCCCCGTTGGTTTATTGACTGTCCAGAGTCTGAGTTAGATCACGTCAATGCAGTCTTACATCCCTTGACTGAGGGATGCGACCAGACCATCAATCTATTGAATCAGTCTGACCGGACCATCAATCTATTGAATCAGTCTGACCGGACCATCAATCTATTGAATCATTCTGACCGGACCATCAATCTATTGAATCAGTCTGACCGGACCATCAATCTATTGAATCAGTCTGACCGGACCATCAATCTATTGAATCAGTCTGACCGGACGATCATTATTTCTAACTCCTAGCCGAAAAAAAACTAATTTCAAACCCATCATGTCCGCCATTGTTGTGTATGTGAGAGCACACAAAAACACCACATCACGAACTATATTTTTAGCGAACGTCTAAAGAACTACACTGTATATCAGTAATAGGAGGGTGCCACTAATCCTAGCTACACCACTGGCGCCGTAGTAGACCGAATGGTATAACCTCACGTCATGAAACTCACTGCGGCCCCGGTTTAAATCAAAGTTTTGCTTTATTGACTTAGACTTATCTATACAGACGCTCCTTCTATGCAGAAGATAGTTGCGTCCACAGACCATGACAGATTATCTGTTTGGCAAGTGATGCAGCGTTCACAGGCCACGACTTTGTGGGTTCCACGCATTACCCAGCCGCCTAACTACATGTAGTGTTAGGTACCCATTCGGAGCGGGGTGACTCAGGGACGCCCTAGGCCCCGGGAACAAATCCTTGCCTTCACACGGATTATTATTATAATATAATATTCATGATTATAATATTATTTAAAATAGGATAATTTTATACAATATACTTTTTTTAAAAAATAATTTATGGACTCATTTCTGGGACTTGTTTTTGAAATTCAATTTTCGGAACTTTTCTCCGTAGTTCCATAAAATGAAATTTGCGCCCCTAGGATTTTTTCACTCTGTCTCTGTTCACGGACTAAGTAAACGCGACTTAAATATTACTTCCTTAATCAAACCAGCTAAGCCAAACCCGCATTTCCGGGTTTCATTGGAGTGTTGGAACTTTGCTATAAATAAGTGGGTTTTGGTTTTAAAATTTGGGCACGCGGCTCCAAAAAGGTTCGTAATCACTGCTCTAGTGTTTCAAGGTTAAATGATTTATCTACTTGATATCATAAGTTATAAATAACAAACGTATTTCAGTTCCATCAATTTATTTTCCACTTCCACAGCGGTGATGTTTCCTTCTACTGGATCCAATGCATCATCGTGGTTTTCGGTTTTTCTTCCGGCTCCTTTGTCCCCTCGGGCAGGGGCGTACCAGGGTAGGGGTCCGGCATGTAATGGGGGACCGTAAACTGGCGGCACCGCGTGCTCGGGTCTTCGGGCACGCCCCCGCTCTGGTCATAGTTGTGTATGGTGAGGGGGTGGTCTTTGGGCCGCGGGTAGGGGACGACGTGGTAGCTGGTCGGGGCTGGGGAAACACGAGAAACAAAAAACACTGGAGAAGTTGGGGTTGGTGGGGGGGGAAGGTTGGTTTGCTACTCTGTCTTTAACGATTGAAGTTCAAAATTGCATTTGTTTGATGATAAAAAAACAAACCCGTAAAAACAAAGTTTTTGACTATAAATCCCTTATATATGAGACATAACTAACAGTATTGATTATTTTCAAACATTTACAGACTGAATCTGTCTTAACTCAACTTTGCATCATAACCCTAGTGGGGGGGGAGGGGGAGGGGTGGGTGGGGTGGAGGGGGAGAGGGGAAAAGTCTGGTCACCGATTCGCTTGACCGAGCTCAGAGTGACACGTAAAATGTAAACAAAAGCGCCCCGTCGCTTCGTTGGGTCGCCTCAATGCGTCAGCTCAAAATTTCACGTGGCAAAAAAACAATAACAAATCGTGAATTTAAAATTACATACCTCATATAAGGATAAACTAAAAATGCATTAATTTAATTACGGTACGTTCGATCGATCTGAAATTTTGATACGATGCATTGTTAGGTTAGACGGGTCCGTGTGCCAAATTTCAGTTCGATCGGATCATGGGAAGTGGGTCATTTTTGACTTCTGTTTTTCCGCCCGCCGAGCCCAAGACAGACAGACAGAGAGAGAGAGAGAGAGAGAGAGAGAGAGAGAGACGCCGGTGAAGTTAATATAAGGGATTTAAAAAGGGCGAGGGTGTGCGGGGAAAAAAACGGCGACGCCCTCTCGAAGGGTGGGGAGAGATATAAAATGGAAATTTACTTCGTAAAGTAGGTTAAAAATACACAAATGTAGAGGTTAGCGAGGATGTCACGAAAGGCAGGGTGTCACCATAGTCAGGGTGTTTCCATAGGCGTCGCCATAGGCAGGGTGTCGCCATAGGCAGGGTGCCGCCAAAGGTAAGGTGCTGCCATATGTAGGAGTAGAGCCTGTGGGAAATCCGATTCAATTCCTAAACTAATTTTTCAATTAACAAGACTGCACGTCTAGAAAGACTGGATGTCTAGAAAGACTGGATGTTTAGAAAGACAGCCTGTCTAGAAAGACAGGTTGTCTAGAAAGACAGAAGGTCTAGATAGACTGGGTGTCTTGAAAGACAGATTTTCAAGAAAGACAGGTTGTCTAGAAAGACAGGATGTAACTCTTAATAGCAGCGCAATAATAATAACATTGGCCCAATCATTTGCTACCTTAACTAAATGTCTTCCTAGCCCCCCCCCACCCCATGCTGGTAGCACAAATGCAACACTCACTTGCCCCTTCGCTGGCTAACCCGTTGGGATGCCTCCTCAGCTCTTTGCCTAGCCCCCCGCCCCATCCTGGTAGCACAAATACGACACTCACTTGCCCCTTCACTGGCTACCCCGTTGGGATGCCTCCTCAGCTCGTTGCCTAGCCCCCCGCCCCATCCTGGTAGCACAAATACGACACTCACTTGCCCCTTCACTGGCTACCCCGTTGGGATGCCTCCTCAGTTCTTTGCCTAGCCCCCCGCCCCATCCTGGTAGCACAAATACGACACTCACTTGCCCCTTCACTGGCTACCCCGTTGGGATGCCTCCTCAGTTCTTTGCCTAGCCCCCCGCCCCATCCTGGTAGCACAAATACGACACTCACTTGCCCCTTCACTGGCTACCCCGTTGGGATGCCTCCTCAGCTCTTTGCCTAGCCCCCCGCCCCATCCTGGTAGCACAAATACGACACTCACTTGCCCCTTCACTGGCTACCCCGTTGGGATGCCTCCTCAGTTCTTTGCCTAGCCCCCCGCCCCATCCTGGTAGCACAAATACGACACTCACTTGCCCCTTTACTGGCTACCCCGTTGGGATGCCTCCTCAGTTCCTTGCCTAGCCCCCCGCCCCATCCTGGTAGCACAAATACGACACTCACTTGCCCCTTCACTGGCTACCCCGTTGGGATGCCTCCTCAGTTCTTTGCCTAGCCCCCCGCCCCATCCTGGTAGCACAAATACGACACTCACTTGCCCCTTCACTGGCTACCCCGTTGGGATGCCTCCTCAGTTCTTTGCCTAGCCCACCGCCCCATCCTGGTAGCACAAATACGACACTTACTTGCCCCTTCACTGGCTACCCTGTTGGGATGCCGCCTCAGCTCTTTGCCTAGCCAGTGGCCCGGGTAGTGGTGCCGCTGGGTTGACTGAGTGGAGTACCTCAGACTGTCCTCAAATCTGCTCCTCCTGGGGCCGAGGGCCTTCATCTCTCTGCTCGTGGTCCAGTTGACGACATCTGGTACGGAACGCGCCAAGTTTCAATAACAAATCTAACAAGTTTACACTGCAATCAGGGGCGGCCTTAACAATTGCGGGGCCCTATGCGGCTTAGTATGCGAAACGGATTGCGCGGGGCCCAGTCCGGGTACGGATAAGGATAATAAGTGAAAATTGAGATAGGCTGGTCCTATGAAAGTGCGGGGCCCACTGCGGCCGCATGGGTTGCAGTGGCCTAAGGCCGGCACTGACTGAAATGTTACCGTTAAGCTGCGCGGTCGCGCAGATATCTGACCCGATGTCAAGCAGCAGTATAGAATAACCGCGCAGAAAATTTGGTAAACTATTGCACAATAAAATGCATGCTGTACAACTTTAGCACGCGAGTTTTTTTTTAAATTACTTTGCACATCGACCAACGAACCTTAGAGGGAACATTGGTACACTGTGTGGTCTATGGGACAATACAGGCTATAAGACTGTTAAATATACTCAGAGGCGTCACTTGGGGGAGTGCGGACTGCACCAGGTGACACCATCACAAGGGGTAACGAAAAAGTGTAAAATGTTCCCGTAATTTGGGCACTGGCAGACTCGGAGGAGGTCTATGGGGTAAGTTGAGAGGGGGGTGGGTGAGACCATGAGCTACCGCACTGGATAACAACAACCCTAGTGACGCCTCTGATAATACGGTAATATAGAAACGTCAGCCGAAGGATAGGCAGGGAGCAGACGTCAAATGTTCGTCCATGTCAGGCCGCCCCTACCCTCAAGCCCCCCTCTCTCCAGGCGGCCCCTAACCCCCACCCCGCCCCCACCTCCCCTTACCGATCCGGCAGCACCTACCCCCAACCCACCGTTTCTACGTCACTGACAACCACACATCTTACTGATCGCCTCAAGCATCTCTGTCATTTTCTTCTCTCTGTGCACAGGCGGGTCTTCGGGGATAACCAGCAGACGTCTCTGGGGTAAAAAAAAACAAAAAACAACAGGAAGTTTTGTTATGTTTAGATATTACTGGATGTATTAATAATTAATCGATAATATCGCACTTTTAACATCTTTTTTTATTATTATTTCGTAGATAATTAAGTCCATATTTTTTGTGTCGTGCGGTTGGTTAGTGTGGCGAAGACCAGCAGTTTTATGAATCCAACGACAGTCCAAACGGAAGTGATCAGAACAGTTGGTCAACAGTGTAGCTAGTAGCTAGTGCAGAAAAGATAAGAAATATGGCCAGTAGCAGACAGTGCGTCCATTTGGTTTAAACGCCTCACCACTCACCAGTGTGTCCAGTTGTGTGGAACGCCTCACCACTCGCCAGTGTGTCAAGTTGGGGGTGCAACGCCTCACCACTCACCAGTGTGTCCAGTAAGGTGGAACGCCTCACAACTTACCAGTGTGTCAAGCTGTGTGGAACGCCTCACTACTCACCAGTGTGACGAGTAAGGTGGAACGCCTCACCACTCACAAGTGTGACCAGTAAGGGTGGAACGCCTCACCACTCACCAGTGTGACCAGCAAGGTGGAACGCCTCACCACTTACCAGTGTGTTAATTTGTCTGGAACGCCTCACCACTTACCAGTGTGTCCAGTAAGGTGGAATGCCTCACCACTTACCAGTGTGTCAAATTGTCTGGAACGCCACAACACTCACCAGTGTGTCCAGTTTGGGGTGCAACGCCTCACCACTCACCAGTGTGTCCAGCTGTGTGGGACACCTCACCACTCACCAGTGTGTCCAGCTGTGTGGGACACACCACTCACCAGTGTGTCCAGTCTGGGGTGCCATGTCTCACCACTCACCAGTGTGTCCAGTCTGGGGTGCCATGCCTCACCACTCACCAGTGTGTCCAGTCTGGGGTACCATGCCTCACCACTCACCAGTGTGTCCAGTCTGGGGTGCCACGCCTCACCACTCACCAGTGTGTCCAGCTGTGTGGGACACCACACCACTCACCAGTGTGTCCAGTCTGGGGTGCCATGCCTCACCACTCACCAGTGTGTCCAGTTGTGTGGGACACCTCACCACTCACCAGTGTGTCCAGTCTGGGGTGCCACGCCTCACCACTCACCAGTGTGTAGAACTGGGGCGGGTACGGCACGCCCTCCGGCACCCAGGGCCGCGCGTTCCTCGATGGCTCAGGGGTCCAGCGGGGCCTCTGGTTGTAGTAGCGGGGAGGCGGCGGCTTGAGCAGGACGCCGTTGGTGGTGCGGGGGTGCTTGTGGCCCAGGGTGAAACACTGCATGGCGCCAGCTCTGTGGTAGGGGAGGGAATGGTGGGGGCGTAAAGCAATGTCATCAGTCTGATGGTTTTAAATAAATACGTGTTTATGTTTATTATCTGGGAAACGACACCAATGAGTATGTCTGGGACAGAATAACCTCCATTGCGGGCAGTCAAGAAACCATCATAGCGACAATTAACGAGACCCAATCTGGCATGGTTCGGGTCATGTGCTGCGACATGATAGCCTGACAAAAAAATCATCCTTCAAGGCACTGTAGAAGGGGGCGGGCGAAGTGGTCGAACGCGGAAAAGTTGGCTTGGCAACATAAAAGACTAGACTGGGATAAGGTTGAATCAATCACTGGCCGCCGCTCAAGATAGACCAATACGGAGATCGTTGTCTGTTGATGTGTCCATGCACACCCCCGCCCTTCTCCCCAAACGACCGCAACGGTCATCATCAAATGATGATGATATGTTTATCCCAATGCGATGCTTTAACTTTAAGACAATCAGTTATACTAATTCCACACTACGTCCACTGAATTTCCATGTTTGTCTACTCACCCTAAGACAGTCAGTCACCTAATGTCCAGACAGTCCGGCAACGAATTTCCGGACAACGGCTCAGGGTGTAAAAGATCAGACAGGCGCGCCAAATTTTATAGACATAACACACAATGCCGGATGTGGTGGTCACGTCACAAAATTGTGCTCACTACGTCATGACTCCCGCCATTGTATTACATATTGTTTCATAGCTTTAAATCTATGACAGAATGACTCCATCTATTTAAAAAATTGCATTTGCAATGCTTATTTTTCAAATGTTTGTCTACAAAATGTACACGTACCTCCAAATTTAAGATTAGTTTTTAAAAAAAATTAATATCAAAACTGAATTCGGACGCAATAACCTTCTTTATAGAAAGAGCGTCTGTAACAGATAAGATTAAGACTTAAGACATCGTATCACTAGTAACTGGTGGGGGAGGGGAGATGAATGCGGTATACACCGGTAGCGATCTTATATTCTATATAGAGGGACAAACTACCGATCTGTAGTGTGGAGGAGGGAATAGGGTTTGAACAAGACTATACCAAGCCACAGGGAAGTACAACTATATGCCAAGCCACAGGGAAGGACAGCTATATGCCAAGCCACAGGGAAGTACAGCTATATGCCAAGCCACAGGGGAAGGACAGCTGTATGCCAAGCCACAGGGGAAGGACAGCTGTATGCCAAGCCACAGGGAAGTACAGCTATATGCCAAGCCACAGGGAAGTACAGCTATATGCCAAGCCACAGGGAAGTACAGCTATATGCCAAGCCACAGGGAAGTAAAGCTATATGCCAAGCCACAGGGGAAGGACAGCTGTATGCCAACAAACAGGGAAGGACAGATGTATGCCTACCAATGGGGAAGAAGAGCTGTATGCCAACCCGCATGGCAACCTTCCGGGAAACAGTATGCCAACCCAGTAGCAAATGTGTTGTTGGTATACAAAGTGTTGAGATTTGAGTATGTCTTAAGAACAATTTAAAAAAAAACAACACACCAATGAAAGTATATTTAACATTTTAATGAACTTATGTACAAAAAAAAAGGATAAGCAATACGTATTTAAAATGTAATAAAAAAAGAATTTTTAAAATGTCACCAAAAAAAAATCAAACAAAATTTGAGCATATTAAAATAAAACAACTAACTGTTTATCCAGAATAAAATTGGGAGGCGTGGCCTGATGTGAGGCAAAGGAACTTAGGAGGAGTGGCCTGATGTGAGGCAAATGAACTTACGAGGAGTGGCCTGATGTGAGGCAAAGGAATTTAGGAGGAGTGGCCTGATGTGAGGCAAAGGAACTTAGGAGGAGTGGCCTGATGTGAGGCAAAGGAACTTAGGAGGAGTGGCCTGATGTGAGGCAAATGAACTTAGGAGGAGTGGCCTGATGTGAGGCAAAGGAACTTAGGAGGAGTGGCCTGATGTGAGGCAAAGGAACTTAGGAGGAGTGGCCTGATGTGAGGCAAAGGAACTTAGGGGGAGTGGCCTGATGTGAGGCAAAGCAACTTGGGAAGCATGGCCTAATGTGTATTAAGGGATCTTATGAGGCGTGTGATGTAAGCCATTTCTGAGATGTGTATAAAAATGTTGATTTGATGTGTTGCCTGTTAGAAGGTGTGGCCTATGAGTAGGTGTGGCCTGTTAGAAGGTGTGGCCTATGAGTAGGTGTAGCCTGTTAGAAAGTGTGGCCTATGAGGAGGTGTGGCCTGTCAGAAGGTTGTTTCCTGTTGAGAGGCAGGACCATTTGGGAGACGATGAGAGAAAATATAACTATGAGTCTCAGATTAACGACTGGAACCAGTATTTTATTTCTAGTCTACCACAAAGTGAATAACTAATTAAAAATTATAAAACAACTGTACATGTTAGGTTGATGTTAAAGTTAGTTCACACAACAGTTCTGCAACTTGACACAACTGCCGGTCATTTTTAATTTCACCTGTTACTTTAAAGGCAAAGTTACAATAAATTACAAATGGGACAAGTTTACAATTTAATGAAACAAATTGTTGGTGACCTTAGTCTACAAATATGATTTATCCCCTCAAGACGTTCAATGAAACAAATCTTTATGAGTATGAGCCTTATTTTTTAACTGCATTGTAACAAAATCTCAATCATCACATTATGAAATTGTAACCCCTTTGCTTACTATGTCTGTAACTCATTCTATCTACGCTGTAAACAAAAAATGAATTTAACATGTCACAAATTTGTCGGCCCACTTCAGAAGTAAAAGTCGCCGTGGAACGAGAAATTGACCTTGATGTCAGGGGGCAGGGTGGCTCTGGCCAACTCCTTGAAGGATGAGGCGTCCAGCACGACGAGGTACGAGGATTCATCCGATGTCTGAGCCAGGATAGGGCTCAGTATGACGCCTGGGGAAATTGATTTATCCAAACTTTACAAAATTGGTTCATATTCAATGTCATAGTTCACTGTTGTTGTTCATTATCATTAAAACACAAAGATAATCTAATACAAATACAAGCCTCAGATAGACATATGGATAAAAACACTTTTCTTATTCCCTATGCAAGAACAAACACATACAAAGTCTCTTTCTTCACATTCAACACACAGACGTGGAATGGGTTGCCAGAAGAAACCAGGAGAACCAAGACCATATCAACATTTAAAAAGTCTAATAAAAATGCAAGACTAGACATAAACCACGGACAAGCGTTGGACTCAATAATCTTCTGCATAGAAGGATTGTCTGTAACAGATAGGATAATTGTTCATTGTATTTGTTCATTATAATCGTTCATTGTTATTTTTTAAAATTGTTTTTGTTAATTGTAATTGTTCAATAAAATTGTTCATTGTATTTGTTTTATGAATGTACAGCTTCATGACCATCCATCGACTACTGTTACAGAACACACACTCTGCCAGGCTGACCTGGACCATGACCATTCATTGACTACTGTTACAGAACACACACTCTGCCAGGCTGACCTGGACCATGACCATTCATTGACTACTGTTACAGAACACACACTCCGCCAGGCTGACCTGGACCATGACCATTCATTGACTACTGTTACAGAACACACACTCCGCCAGGCTGACCTGGACCATGACCATTCATTGACTACTGTTACAGAACACACACTCTGCCAGGCTGACCTGGAATGAGTTTATTTTTGGACCACCCCTTGAAGGCCTAGGAAGAGGGTCCATGGTTGGTCCACTGCCACTACATGTTGTATTATGTTCAATGCGTCTTCTCAAAGATTTTTTCTTTGCATAAGTTGGTGGAACAACGCCAAGCATGCCCCTCCTCGCTATCCATACAGAATACCCTCCTCACTATCCATACAGAACACCCTCCTCACTATCCATACAGAACACCCTCCTCACTATCCATACAGAACACCCTCCTCACTATCCACACAGAACACCCTCCTCACTATCCATACAGAACACCCTCCTCACTATCCATACAGAACACCCTCCTCACTATCCATACAGAACACCCTCCTCACTATCCATACAGAACACCCTCCTCGCTATCCATACAGAACACCCTCCTCACTATCCATACAGAACACCCTCCTCACTATCCATACAGAACACCCTCCTCACTATCCATACAGAACACCCTCCTCACTATCCATACAGAACACCCTCCTCACTATCCATACAGAACACCCTCCTCACTATCCACACAGAACACCCTCCTCACTATCCATACAGAACACCCTCCTCACTATCCATACAGAACACCCTCCTCACTATCCATACAGAACACCCTCCTCACTATCCATACAGAACACCCTCCTCACTATCCATACAGAACACCCTCCTCACTATCCATACAGAACACCCTCCTCACTATCCATACAGAACACCCTCCTCACTATCCATACAGAACACCCTCCTCACTATCCATACAGAACACCCTCCTCGCTATCCATACAGAACACCCTCCTCACTATCCACACAGAACACCCTCCTCACTATCCATACAGAACACCCTCCTCACTATCCATACAGAACACCCTCCTCACTATCCATACAGAACACCCTCTTCACTAGTATAACCCTTATCACCTATGCCAGGGGTGGCCAGACCTGTAGTAACTGAGAGCCATTTTAATAATGTTTCAAGTTGTTGAGAGCCGCAATCCCAATGAAAAATTGCTTTAGTCATGTATATTTTTAAAAGATATGTTTTATTCGAATATAATGATTTAAACATTTCAGTTGTTTACAAACTAACCGTATGTTAACGAAATTTTAGTTACATAATAAACAAATATTTAAATATTCAAAATTTATAAATAGAAACACACTGCATCTAGGCTCATAATTATAGTTAATATTAATTGTTTTGATTCTGCAGAGAAGCCTTTAAAGTAACAAGTTTCTTTAAATCTGGTTGGTATCCAGTGGTTGGGGTGAAAAGAAATTCTGCCAGATGCTGGTTACAAGTTACTTCTCGACGTTTTGCTTTAAGAACTTTATTTTGGAGTACAAAGATTCATTAAATTTTGTGTTATCAGTCCCCAAAGTCTGGAATTATTTGGATCTAATATAGAACTTACTCCTCACTATTCTTCTTTAATAAAGCCCCCATCAGAACAAAATTGTTTTGCACAAGCAATATTCCAAGCGATAGCATAACTTGCCTCAGTTAAAGGGACATTTTCTTTGCTGAAAGCTGAAAATAATATCTGCCGGTGACACATTCCAGACTTCAACTCAGCAAGTTTACTTTTTCTTAATTCAGATTGCAGTGGATACTGCAATGAAAACTCTCGATGACTTTTTGAAAGTGTCACTTCTAGATTTGTCATTTGCTAGCGGTGTTTGACAGATCAAGCTAATGGTCTTTATCTATGAATGCAAAGTCTTCTTCCCATTCTGGTAGAAAACTTCTTTTTTATTCTTTATAGTTTCTTTTCCTGCAACTTATTCCCATATTTAAGGAGCTGTCCATAAATGACGTCACGCACCTAGGGGGAGGGGGGGTCCCCACATTTGTGACGATGTGTGACGAGGGGGAGTTTAAGAACTGTGATGTCACGTCAAAACACTCTACTTTAAATCAAAGTTCCACTTAAATATTCAATTTCTTACTACAGTCGAACCCACTTACCTCGAGCTCGGTTAGCTCGACCACCCCAGTAACTCGACGTTTTTTATTGGAACCGCCAAATTCTCTCTTTGTCTTAGCATTTTTTCATCGGCTAATTCGAGTTTTCTAAGTCGCCGAAACCTAGTACCTCGAGCACAAAAGAGGGCCAAATTTGCAACTTAACTTGGTTAGCTCGATCCTCGTCGTCGGCCGAGGTCTAACACACAGCCCACAGCGTGCTGTGATCAACGGTCAAAGCCACAATAGTTTTATTTATATTACAAGTTTGATTGACTGAGGAAACTCGAGAGCGTTCTGATAGTAACAGATATCCTGCACTTCAAAAGCATTAAACTTAAAATAACCATATTGATTTGTTTATTTGTATTTTAAATTCGCTGATACGACGGCAAACGCAAGCGACTGTGTGACATGCCATGCCACACGCAGGCCCCAGCATGTAACGAGGCGAGGCGAAAAATTTGACCTTTTAACGCATGCGCAGACAATTATAAACTGGTAACTTTTTTTTTATTAAATGGAATCGAAACATACCACAGAGTCATAATCAAAGTCCTTTACTTCAGCATAAATATATATATAAAAATAAATATATATATATATAAACTGCCAATTAGTCATAATTTTTCCCGACTTTCAAGGCCGAGAAATTTTTTTTAAGAATTCCCGACTTTTTCCCGTTTTCCTGAGTGGGAACCATGGTTATATTTAAATTTTAAACGGTCCTTAAAAACGAACGGTCATAACAACCTTAGGAAAGAGTGAAGAAATATTAGGGTTCCGATACGATTCCGATTAATCGTCCCATCACTAATTAACGCTAACTAATTAATCACGTACATAAAGAAATTTCAAGCACATGTTAATATTTTGCCACCATATTGGTTTTCGTTTTAACTCGATCATCGGTTATGTCGACGCCATTTTTCATACCCCAACGCCGTCGACTTAAGCGGTTTCAACTGTATTTATTTTATGACGTTTTACACGGATTCGCCCGTGTTACGATATTAGAGTGCAGCTTTACACTAATTGCACACTAAAATGACAATAAAGTGATTTTAAACATGCTCATTTTCAAATAGAAAATACCACTTTGCAGGGTCATAGCTTTGTGACATCATATTGGAAGGGGGTCTAAGTTTTTTTGACGAAGTGTGACGAGGGGGGGGGGTAAAAATCGACCAAAATCGCGTGACGTCATTTATGGATGGCCCCTAATGTAATGGTCAATACTTCAACATGCAGATTTTAACAAAACCTGAACCAAAAATTTAATAGTTTACATCACCAACCAACCAGAAACCAATCTCTTTCTTCAACTGTTAAAATTAAAATCGAGACTAATTTTTTCAATCCCTTGTTTCGGCCACGTTTTTTTTAAAATTTCATTTTATTAAAAATATTATAAATTTCAAAGTTCTATATTCATAAATTGTTCGGGAGCTGCAATGGGAACACAGAAGAGCCGCATGCGGCTCGCGAGCCGCAATTTGGCCACCTTTGACCTATGCAATACCGGACCCATATGATTTCTCTAGCCATCTCGCACCAAAACCAACTGCAAAACCCAACAATGCTTACTCCGGTGTTTCATTAACTACAACCTCTTCCATTGTTTCCTCGTGTGAACCACCCAACATCGACCCCACCCCTACACCCCCATCAGTGCCTACCATCATCCTCCAGCGATCCCTCGGGTGATTTAACAAAGACGGGCTCTCCAGGGATGTGAGTTTCTCCACACCTCCATTCTTTAAAACTTTTGGTTTCTGCATCCAGCTTGACAAGCTGTGAGGACAGATTCGAAGTTAGTGCACATAGAGACCACAGTACACAGATAAGAAGTTAGTCCAAGTAGAGACCACGGTACACAGATAAGAAGTTACTCCAAGTAGAGACCACAGTACACAGATAAGAAGTTAGTCCAAGTAGAGACCACAGTACACAGATTCGAAGTTAGTGCAAGTAGAGACCACAGTACACAGATAAGAAGTCAGTCCAAGTAGAGACTACAGAACACAGATTATGTTAGTCCAAGTAGAGACCATGGCACATAGTTAATGTCTTAAAATCCTGCTGCATTCAAACTGCCACAAAATACCTTAAAAATGAAATATAAGTCTCTAAAATATAAGTACATGTACTTGAAATTATTGAAATCATGAAATGTCACAATCTGTGTACACATCCCGTTCACACATCCAGTGGCATAACAACGGGTTGGCATCGGGGCAGTTGCCAAGGGCGCCAGCTCAAAAGGGCGCCACTAAATCTCTAATTTTTAACTTTTTATTTAAATAAATACAGTCGGACCTGTCTAAGTTGAACTCAAAAGGAACCGGAAAAAAATCGACTACGAAGTTTTTGAGTTAGGGGTATAGGCGCCGATTAATCAAGGACAATGTAGATATTGGGGGTGGGGAGAACAACCATAACGGCTAGTAGGCTTGACAGGAAAGAGAGGCGGTGTCTATGTTTCATATGAAAGGAAGCCAACTTTCCTTGACAGGCCGACACAAGCCCTTTCCCTCCCCCTCCCCCACTTTACTCCCTCCACAGTGGGATGGGGGAAGTAATATTTTTCTTTTTAAAAAGAGTCACAGCATGTAAAATACAAAATACACAAACAAATTGTGCAATTAAAACAATAAATTTGAGCTTTATTTTAAACTAAAACGACAATAGACGTTTCGGCTAATGCCTTCATCAGTACAATAACATAAAATAGGTACTTACATATATTTAAATTCTTAAAACATGTTATATCATAAAATAATTTAAAATATTCATGTAAAATAAAAATGAAAGGAAAAACAAAAACAAACAAGGACACAGGATGTAGGAAAAAGGAGGAAGTATCTAAAGTTACAGTTAAAACCACAACGGGAAAAAGATTCTGCAGTTAGGTAAAATTGTGAATTTGGTTAATTCCATATGGAGCCAACGTACCAAATCGTTTTATAAGTTTATTTTCCATGTGGATCCTATCATGGGTATTGTTTGTATATAAAATACCAGTAACTGCAACATCTGAAATACCGTCATGGTCAACACTGTTAAAATGTTTAGATACAGGACATTGAGCCTGTTTATTAATATTATACAGGTGTTCTCGAAACCGATCCCCAAGACGACGACCTGTCTCACCCACGTAAATTTTATTACACCTCTTGCAAAGAATTGCATAAATCACGTTGCGACTAGTGCAAGTGAATCCATCTTTTATTATGAAGTTTTCAAGAGGGAAAGAAACCTGGTTAATTTCAATCACATATGGACAAGTATTGCAACGGTTACGGTTGCAACCTTTTGTTCCAATATGTGCTTTCATTGTGGGAAGGTGACTTCTTACAAGTATATCTCTCAGGCTTCTATCTCTCCGGAAAGCAAAAAGAGGAGGTTTTTTGAAGACTTGCTGAGTTAGAGGGTCAGCCATGAGGATTGGTCGGTTTTTGAGAATTACCTGGCGGGCTATAAAATTATGGGGATGAAAAGTTAAAATAAATTTGGATCGATCACATTGATCAGAACCAGATGATGTAAATGTCTCCTGTCTGGTCATGCCTTTAATTCGATTGATAGCGGATATTAAAACTGTTTCCGGGTATGACCTCCTTCGAAAAAAATCCAGCATTTCATGACTTTTCTCTAAAAAGTCTGCTTCATCACTGCAGAGTCTTTTAAGTCTCAATAGTTGCGAAAATGGAATAGCGTTCTTACATGATTGAGGATGGGACGATGTGTACATAAGGAAACTATGGCTGTCTGTAGACTTGTAAAATATTGATGTTGATATTTTGTTTTCGTTTAATTTAATTTGAATGTCCAAAAAATTGACAGCACTCCTATGGATGGTTGAAGTAAATTTGATTGAACAATGGAAATTACTAACGAAGTCAATGAAACTTTGCAATTGTTGCATGTCCATTTTTGTTATTCCTATACAATCGTCAATGTATCTCCTGTAGTACTCTGGAGAGATACCTTTGTAATTTTCACTCCATAGGTGTTCTAAATGGCCCATAAATATGCATGCGTAACTTGGTCCCATCTTTGTTCCCATAGCAACTCCACTAATTTGATCAAAAAACTGCCCGTTGAACTCAAACGAGTTTAAATTAAGAACCAACTCAGTCAATCGTAGTATGGCACCTGCGGGGATCTTGAGATTCGCCTTCTTGTTAAGAAAAAATGAGATTGCAGAGAGGCCATCAGCATGAGGAATTGACGTGTACAATGAAGAAACGTCCATTGTAAATAGTATATGATCCTCATTAGGTAAAGCCAAGGAAGCCAGAGATTTTATCATATGGCTAGTGTCCTTAATATATGATGGTAAATTTGCAACAATAGGTTGAAAAACAGTGTCCAAAAAATCTGAAATTAATTCGGTAGGACAAGAGCAGGCGGAGACAATTGGTCTTCCAGGGTTTCCAAGCTTGTGTATTTTTGGTAATAAATATAAGCATGGCTTACCAAGATCACTGTCATAAATACGTAAATTTTTTGCAGAAGATGGTAATTGACCACAATCTATAAGTTCTTCAATGGTCTCTTTAACAATTTCATTGTTAGAAATAATAGGATCGTTTGTCCGTGGGTTGTAAAAAGTTGCATCATTTAATTGTTTGGAGGCCTCTTCAATGTACAGTCTCTTATCCCACACAACCACAGCTCCACCTTTATCTGCCGGCTTGATAACAATGTCTTGGCGTTTTTTCAGTTGGAAAAGTGCTCGCCATTCTTCTTTCGATAAATTTGATTTGTTCAGAGGAGTTTGGCGAAGGTTTTGGATTTGGTTTTCAGTACTTTTAATGTAAAGGTCGAGCGCTTTAGATTGATCACAGCATGTAGCATGTTACCACTACTTTTTCTTGTCTTTGTCATTTTTGTACTTGCAAGGGTCGCTTAATCCCTCGTGGAATGCACTAAGATAAGATTTTACGTCCATTTACGTGGCTCTACAGAACACGTGTCCTGAAATGTCAATCCAGACTAAAAACCCAAACGCCTTGGAAAATGCGACTAATAGAGGTTGAAAGTAAAAAATCTTGGAGTTAAGGAGATCTAAAATACATTAGTCTTATGGAATTTGGCCTGGGACCTAACAATTAATTCGATATAGGGAGGTTTTCGACTTAGGGAAGTTCAACTTAGCGAGGTCGGACTGTATTCCATTTTTATCCTTGATGACAAAAAGTGAATAATTAATTATATTTAAATATATTTCATTAAAACCATTATAATATTTTTATTATGTTTGTGGCCTTTGCGGGGCTTCTTATCATACAAATGTCAATATGATTTTACAGTCTTGCTTTTAAAAAGAAAAATCTTACTATCCCCATCCCACTCTCCAGGGAGTAAAGTGGGGGAGGGGAGGGAAGGTGTCTCCTCTCACGGGCTTGTGTCCGTATGTCAAAGCAAGTTGGCTTCCTTTCATCTGAAACATCACCACCCCTTTTCGTGTCAAGCCTTCTAGCCGCTATGGCTGTCCCCCCCCCCTCTCAATATCAACATTGTCCTTGATTAATCTGCGCGTATTACGCCAGTTTCCCTAACTCGAAAACTCCGTAAGTCTAATTCATCCCCCCTCCCCCCTTGAGTTCGACTTAGAGAGGTCCGACTGAATTAGCAATACGACTTAGAGAGATGTCCGACTGTATTAACAACACACCAATACGACTTAGAGAGGTCCGACTGTATTAGCAACACGCCAATACGCCAGCTAACGGAAGTGCTGAGCTGTAGTCGGTGGAGTGTTACTTAAATTTACTTTTAATTGTGAGTTTTTATCGTTATGTATGAGATAATGAGTATTTTTTATTTATAATACATGTTACTTCAAGTTTTGCTGTATTCTTTATTTAACGCAACAATATTCCCGTTTTATGCACCAATTTATTTGGTATTATTTAGTAAATAATAAACTGCAAATTAGTATTGTTCCTGTCTTATGAATTCTTTATATTTGTCAGGGAAATGTTAAAGTATAATGGGGTTTTCCCGCCTTGGGAATGTTAATGTTAGAATGTTGCGCTGGTGCGCACTACTGTTGACACATGTTTTAGTGTGACGGAGTGTGGGGAAGATGACGTAAATAGAAGATAGGCTAGAGGGACGGTTTTTGGTAGTGTATAAAATGACAGTGTTGTTATTACTTATTTGAGGATTCCTGTTTCAAATAAAATGATAGATTCTTATTGTCGTAAATAAAATAAGAGAAATTCAATTATTTTTTCTAACATAATGAAAAAATCGCTAAGCTGAAACTTGTCAATTTATCAAGGGCGCCAAAAATAAATTAGCCAAGGGCGCCAAAAACTTAGTTACGCCTCTGTACACACACCATGTACACAATAATAAAAACAGACAGGGACTACAACCAACGCCGGCACCAAATATTCTTATTATCCAGTAAGTCCATGGGAGGGATGGACAACCCAGAAATGCACTACTGAGCCAGGTTTTCTGAATTGTCTTTTGTGTTCAGCATCAGCTGTTCAGTTAACTTTGAGTTGAACAGAGGTGTGCATGTTGAACAGAGGTGTGTGTGTTGAACAGAGGTGTGTGTGTTAGATGGAGTGTGCCTGTTAAATGGAGTGTGTTGAAAGGAAGGCTTTGATGCTTGGTGAATAAGACAATGACAACACACACACATCAGTGGTAAGACTTACCCTTGCCAAGGTCGTGTTGAATATCGATGAGCCATAGGTGTACCTGTACTTCAGCCCATTGAAGTCGTAGTTGATGCGAGGTAAATCAAAGTACACTGTGTCTGGAACAACATTGGGGGGGGGGACTTTTCAGACATGATTGCATAATTTCATTCAAACATTGTATTTGGTAGTCATAAATTGATTTGGATATTCAAGCCCCCCACCCTATAAAAAAGAATAGGAGCCTGCTTGTATTACAGTAGAACCCACTTAACTCGAGCCCCGGTCAACTCGTCAGCTCTATTAAGTCGACGTTTTTTATTGAAACCGCCAAATGCTCTCTTTGTCTTTGCATTTTCTCATCGGTTAATTCGAGTATTTTAAGTCGCCAAACCCTAATACCTTGAGCACAAAAGAGGGCCAAATTTGCCACTTAGCATTGGTTATCTCGCTCGATCCCCATGACAATTCGCCAGCTTTTGAAAATGTTAGATGTCATTTTTTATAACCAAGGGAAGGCATAAAATTTCTGCCTCGCCAGGTCTGCTGGTGATGTCACAGCCCGCTTGCGTTCAGCTCTCAACGCTGTGTTGCTTCTGGTACTATGCCAAACACCAGCTTTTGAAATTCTTAGTTATCAATTTTTTATAACCAACAAGGCCACTCATCAAATTTCAGCCTTGCGAGGTCTGCTGGTGACGTCACAGCCCGCTTCCGTTCAGCTCTCAGCGCTGTTATTAACTTAAATCTCCAGCTGTTGAAAATGTTACTTATCGATGAGGCTGAACCGATCGGTTCGGCTACTCAGCATCGGCCTATTCATTTTCGTATACTCGTAGATACTTGGCAATCGGCCGCGTAAGTAATGCCGATGCCAAGTATTATGTAATTGCTCCAATAGCAAAGATGAATGAATTGCATGTCTAAAACATTAAGTTTTGTTATGGAATAGCAAAATGTACCGTGTGCAGACTTGTTGTCATTGGCAACCATTCATCCTTCAACCTCATTTTGACTCTATTACTACTGCTTTGTTCTCATTGTTTCATTCATAAGAAGTGGTCGTGTGCAAAAGCCATTTAACTTTTGGTTAGAATTAATTAAAATGTGTCAAAGTTGAAGGTTCAAAAGTTCAAAAGGAGTTCCTAAACTATTTTTATACATTTTTATAGAGAAGAGTTCGCTTTGTCATGAGCCATATATAGGTCATGAAAGACAAAAAAATAACGGCAACGCCTTTGTGTAAAAAAAAACCTCCAAAAACACGTGCATGTACATTCTCATGTATTAACGCTAGTGATGGGACGATACCAAAATCATAGGGTGCTTACTGTAAACAAGGCTCCCCAGATTTTAAAATATATATAATATAACAGACTACAGACAGTTTACCCACCCCCCACTCTCAATCTCCCACACCATTGTTGTTGGTTAGTCCTATTAGCATCAAGTTACTGAAGGAATTCTAAGTCCATTGTAAGCCGAGGGGATGGACCCAAAGAAGATTATTAGGAAGAGAATAGTTCGGGGACAATGAGGGGATGTGTAGGTTACTTATTTGTGTAGCTTGTAAGAAAAGTCCAAGGCACAGTATCGCTCAATCTGGGAATCACCGCAAGACGGAGCGCGCGCGCTGCGGCGTGGCGGGCAGGAGTATATGACTTCGTTATAGTTATGTACTAGTAGTACAAAGAAAATATAAATGCCCTATTTACAAGACTCTCATCACTGAACAACTCAAAGACACCAAAGTTAACATCTCCTTTCATACAAGACTCAGTCATTTTTGGTTTTCACAAGAATTTAAGCTGTGCAAAAAACAACTATTTTTAATTGACACACCAGCAGCGCCACTACAGGGGCTGGGATAATAAAAACCAACTTGCCATCAAATGACGTGTCCCTCCTCAGGTCCACAATGTTTTTCCCCTTTTCCCGCAGAATGGCAGAAGCATTTGTGTTTGGCAGCGTCACTAGATTTTGACCAGGCTCAGCCTGCCATAAGATTGGAGAGAAGAGTTGAAATGTTCATCTGGAGACATGTTGATAACTTATATAAGTTTTTAAAGACTTTTTTTATACATAGTATATCATGCCGTTTCTTGACTGCTACTTTTTGTTTGAGTTTGTTCATTACCTCTTTTGTACCTTCATCTGTGTTGGGAGCTGACCTTTTTATTTAAAAGACATTTAACGTGCTTCTTGTGTTTCTTTTTGTCATGACTCTCATCAAATAACTTTTAATCAACTCAATTGTTTTTTGTGGATTTATTTTCTTGTTCTGTGTGCTGCAGAAAGTATTTAGTTAAAACATCCTGTTGATTATTGTGTTCCTTACAAGTGGAGTACGGTCCACAAATATCAGTGTTTTTTCAACCTCCCATACATGTCATCTCATCACAAAAAGTTAGGACCCCCCCCCTCCCCGCAGTCCATGAAAAGCTGTATTTCCTATTTGAAAATGAGCATGCTTCAAATCTTTTTTGTCATTTAAGTCTGTATTTATTGTAAGTCTGCACTCTAATATCTAAACATGCGGCACTTTTATTTAAAGTTGCGCATTTGGATGCGACGTCACAGTTCTTAAACACCCCCCTCCCCATCATCACAAATGTGTGACCCCCTCCCCCTCTAGGTGTGTGACATCATTTATGGACAGCCCCTTACCTGGAGAAATAAATAGTCAAGTACTACTCTAGCCAGTTTCGGACTCACCTTGTCCAGACTGAGAGGCAAAACAAACCGGCCAAATGTTACTTCCAGTTGGGACTTTTGCCGCTGCCTCTTCAAAATCTCATCGAGGTACAAGTCCTTGACGATCTGGGCATCCTGGTACAAGCAGACGTCGGCCACGATGTGCCCCGCATCCTCGTAGCAGTTAATAAAATGGAAGGTGAATCCATGAGGTGCCAAGTAGGTGACAGGAGTTCTCTCCCCTGTTTTCTTGTTGATCACTATGATGTTAATCTGGAGAATGAAAAAAAAGCACGACACAGGTAGCTGTTATAATGATTGGGTTGATCTCCCTTTTTATTTAATAAAACTGATGACAGGTTAAAAAAAAGTTTTTACCATTGCCTGCCATGTCATATGTATAATTTACTTAACAACAAAACTGAGGACAGATAAAAGGGAGGTCTACCATTCTCTACCATATGATATGTAAGATGTATTTAATACAAAATAGAGTCAATCCTTGCCTGCCATGTGATATGTAAGATGTATTTAATGCAAAGACGAGTCTATCATTGCCCACCATATGACATGTAAGATGTATTTAATACAACGGCGAGTCTATCATTAATAATAATAATAATAATTGATCATTTATATAGCGCTATATCCCAGTAGGAAATCAGGCTCACAGCACTTTACATTGAGATCATAACATACATATAATAATTAAATAACCATTCATACCATAATAACAACATAAAGGACAGTACATTACACATAAGCTACGCTAATCATTAAAACAAATGTTGTTTCATTAATTTTGTAAATACATTTTGAAAAGATGCGTTTTAAGTGCAGTCTTGAAGGACTTGGTAGTTCAAATACTACGAATGTGTAATGGTAGAGAATTCCATTGTATGGCTGCACAAAAAGAGAATGCCGTTTCACCAAAAGTTTTAGTTCGTGTCTTAGGAACACAGAGAATACGTTTGTCTGCAGAAGAGCATAGCTGACGACTGGGTGAGTAGACCAAAAGAAGCTCAGTAAGATAGGAAGGAGATGAGTCAGAAAAGAAGTTGTGACAGAGAACAGCCAGTTTGTAATCAATGCGAGCTTGTATGAAGTGAGTAAAGTAGCGGAGTAACATGGTCATGTTTTTTTTGCCTTAAGAACTAGTCTGGCAGCTGAATTTTGAACTTTCTGTAGTTTTTCAAAGTATAGTTTTGGCGCACCTGACAGAAGAGAATTGCAATAATCAATGCGAGCTAGAACAAGAGCACAGACTAGAGTTTTTGTTGCACTAACTGTTAAGTAATGACGGAATGAGCTGATCTGACAAATGGCGATGTAGGCAGAGTGACAGATGTGATTGATGAAGTTGTTGGTAGACATGTCAGAAATAATGTAGCCAAGATTCCTAGTCGATGTTTTGAACAGTATATCAGAACTACCCACCTGAATAGAATTAGGAAGAGACAAAGTACTGCGCGATTTATTGTTGCAAAATAGGAGTGCTTCTGTCTTATCGTCATTACCTACCATATGACATGTAAGATGTATTTAATACAAAATAGAGTCTATCATTACCTACAATTTTTTACAATCCATCTCAATCATGACAGACATGCAACTGTTTAAGATCATTGAGTAAGAATATCATATTGAGAATTTTGTGTCATATCAAAATAACTCTTGCAACTGAATTGAAGCTGTAGAGTTAATACTCATTATATTGTAATTCTCTTACACTTTATGTAGTTTGTAGCTCATTACATTGTAATTCTCTTACACTTTATGTAGTTTGTAGCTCATTACATTGTAATTCTCTTACACTTAATGTAGTTTGTAGCTCATTACATTGTAATTCTCTTACACTTTATGTAGTTTGTAGCTCATTACATTGTAATTCTCTTACACTTTATGTAGTTTGTAGCTCATTACATTGTAATTCTCTTACACTTTATGTAGTTTGTAGCTCATTACATTGTAATTCTCTTACACTTTATGTAGTTTGTAGCTCATTACATTGTAATTCTCTTACACTTTATGTACTTTGTAGCTCATTACATTGTAATTCTCTCACACTTTATGTAGTTTGTAGCTCATTACATTGTAATTCTCTTACACTTTATGTAGTTTGTAGCTCATTAAATTGTAATTCTCTTACACTTTATGTAGTTTGTAGCTCATTACATTGTAATTCTCTCACACTTTATGTAGTTTGTAGCTCATTACATTGTAATTCTCTCACACTTTATGTAGTTTGTAGCTCATTACATTGTAATTCTCTTACACTTTATGTAGTTTGTAGCTCATTAAATTGTAATTCTCTCACACTTTATGTAGTTTGTAGCTCATTACATTGTAATTCTCTTACACTTTATGTAGTTTGTAGCTCATTACATTGTAATTCTCTTACACTTTATGTAGTTTGCTTTTTTACACCTATAAACTGTCACGAATGCCTTTATTTGTGGGTTATCTAATTTTAATCAAATTCAGTTGTCAGTCTCACGTGTGTGGCCAAGCACCATACTAGATCTATACATACTAGATCTATACATACTAGATTTATACATACTAGATCAATACATACTAGATCCATACATACTAGATCTATACATACTAGATCTATACATACTAGATCTATACATACTAGATCTACACATACTTGATCTACACATACTAGATCTACACATACTAGATCTACACATACTAGATCTATACATACTAGATCTATACATACTAGATCTATACATACTAGATCTATACATACTAGATCCATAAATACTAGATCTATACATACTAGATCTACACATACTAGATCTACACATACTAGATCTATACATACTAGATCTATACATACTACATCTATACATACTAGATCTATACATACTAGATCTATACATACTAGATCCATACATACTAGATCTATACATAATTGATCTATACATACTAGATCTATACATACTAGATCTATACATACTAGATCTATACATACTAGATCTATACATACTTTCTCCTACCTTCCTGTAGGAGGTCACTTCTTTCATTTTACAATTCACAATGAGCAAAGTACAATTCCTTGGAACATGTGAACAATGATAATGGTTGTAGAATATCATATTGATCAATCTCTTCATTTAAACCATAACTCTCCGTACTTACTTTGATAACATTTCTTCTTATAAATTCGAACATATTCACCCTAGAACATGATGTGGCTTCTGTGCTTTTTCTCAAGGCACTACACCCGCTTCCTATATAATATATTTTAAACAATCTATGCATTTTCCTTCTTTATAATTATATAATTCATGCTGCACATTATCACATTACATACACCAAGGAGGAGGGCACTCACCGGTTCATCCGGGTAGCTGATGAGGGTGTCTTCAAACGAACTGGACGTCATTTCCATGGTGAGTATCTTGAACAGGTTGCAGGCCAGGGGCTGCTCAAAGTGGACGATGTAGTTTTCTGTCAGGCCAAAGGAGTGGGTGTAGCCAGTGTTCATCTTCCACCTGCTGGCCACACTGGCCAGTGTCTGACCACAGGACCATGGGTCTGGGATGTGTGAAACATTGCATTTAATTTAATCATGTTCGATACTTGATAAATGTGAAGTGGAAGGTGTGAAACATTTCATTAACTTAAATCATGTTTGTTAAATCTCTGGTGGTATGTGTAAAACATTTCATTAACTTAAATCATCTATATATATAAAAATGAAAGTACAGTCAAAACCGGTTAAGTCGGGGTATGAAAAATTGCATCGAGATAACCGATGATCGAGTTAAAACGAAAACCAATATGGCGGCAAAATATTAACATGCGCTTGAAATTTCTTTATGTACGTGTTGTGCGTTAATAAGTGATGGGACGATTAATCAGAATCGTATCGGAATATCGGGACCCTATTTCTTCACTCTTTCCTAAGGTTGTTAAGACCGTTCGTTTTTAAGGACCGTTTAAGTTTAAATATAACCCTTTGTTGCGTTAGGGCAGTTTTTTTCCTTTGTACTACTAGTACATAACTATAACGAAGTCATATACTCCTGCCCACCACGCCGCAGCGCGCGTGCCGTCTTGCGGTGATTCCCAGATTGAGCGATACTGTGCCTTGGACTTTCCTTACAAGCTACACAAATAAGTAACCTACACATCCCCTCATTGTCCCCGAACTATTCTCTTCCTAATAATCTTCTTTGGGTCCGTCCCCTCAGCTTACAATGGACTTAGAATTCCTTCGGTAACTTGATGCTAATCAGACTAACCAACAACAATGGTGTGGGAGATTGAGAGTGGGGAAGGGTAAACTGTCTGTAGTCTGTTATATTATATATTTTAAAATCTGGGGAGCCTTGTTTACAGTAAGCGCCCTATGATTTTTCGTCCCATTACTAGCGTTAATAAATGAGAATGTACATGCACATGATTTTCGAGGTTTTTTTTACACAAAGGCGTTGCCGTTATTTGTTTATCATAACAAAGCGAACTCTTCTCTATAAAAGTGTATAAACATAAATTAGGAACTCCTTTTGAACCTTCAACTTTGATACATTTTAATTAATTCTAACCAATAGTTAAATGGCTTTTGCACACGGCCACTTCTTATGAATGAAACAATTAGAACAAAGCAGTAGTAATAAAGTCAAAATGAGGTTGAAGAATGAATGGTTGCCAATGACAACAAGTCTGCACACGGTACATTTTGTTATTCCATATGCAACGAAATGTTTTAGACATGCGATTCTCCGCGCATATTTGCTATTGCAAAACTTACGTAATACTCGGCATCACTTTTGTGGCCGATTGCAGAGTATCTCAGAGTATACAAAAATCGGCCGATGCCGAGTAGCCGAACCGATCGATTCAGCCCTATCGATAAGAACATTTTCAAAAGCTGGCGATTTAAGTTAGTAACACAGCGCTATGAGCAAGCGGGCTGTGACGTCACCAGCGAGGCAGAAATTTTATGCCTTGGTTATAAAAAAAATAGAGTCAAAATGAGGTTGAAGGATAAAGGGTTGCCAATGACAACAAGTCTGCACACGGTACATTTTGTTATTCCATATGCAACGAAATGTTTTAGACATGCGATTCTCCGCGCATATTTGCTATTGCAAAACTTACGTAATACTCGGCATCACTTACGTGGCCGATTGCCGAGTATCTCAGAGTATACAAAAATCAGCCGATGCTGAGTAGCCGAACAGATTGGTTCAGCCCTATCGATAAGAACATTTTCAAAAGCTGGTGATTTAAGTTAGTAACACAGCGCTGTGAGCAAGCGCGCTGTGACGTCACAAGCGAGGCAGAAATTGTATGCCTTCACTTGGTTATAAAAAATCACATCTAACATTTTCAAAAGCTGGCTATTGGTCATGGGGATCGAGATAACCAACATTAAGTGGCAAATTTGACACTTTTTTGTGCTCGGGTTATGAGGTTTCGGCGACTTAAAAAAATCGAATTAAACGACGAAAAAATGCTAAGACAAAGAGAGAATTTGGCGGTTCTAATAAAAAACGTCGACATAATAGGGTGAGCAAGTTAACCGAGCTCGAGTTAAGTGGGTTCGACTGTATGTATTGTATGTATTTATGTATGCATGTCCTTTATAGCTGACTAAACCATTCAACTGATCGCCATGAAACTTTTGAGTAAGCTCCTGGGATGGTCACTGGCAAATTCTTTTGCAAAATTTAACATTCATGGGGCGCCGGGGGCCCATAATATGATTTTTTTCTTATATGAGCTATTTAAAAATTAGTTTAAGCGTTAGCTTTAGGTAAATTGATGGATCTTAACCAAACTTGGTATATAACAACTTGGTAGCCCAAATTGAAATACTATAGGGCAGGGGTGGGCAAACTACGGCCCGCGGGCCGCATGCGGCCCGCTACGGATATTTTTGCGACGCGCGGAAGCCTTCGGTAATATCGAAAAAATCATTAAATTTATGTTGAAGAAGGATGTTTGTACTTGAATCGAGGCTAAATTTTGGTTAGGTGCGGCCCTCGGACTAAAAAGTTTGCCCACCCCTGCTATAGGGCACTAATTTCCTAATGGCCATTTCTTCGAGGCTGGGGGCCAAAAATGTCTTTTTTTCTCAAACGTTTAAGATTTTATTCCCCATTCAATTATTAAAGATCTTGAGAAATATAGATAAATATATTCACTATGAAATTGATTGAGATAAACAGGTGTTTTGAACTTGACATCTTGCACTAATTGGGCCCTGGGGCCCTTAATGTCATTTTTGATAATATGAGCTATATAAAAATTAGTTTATCAGTTAGCTACTGAGTAAATGAATGGATCTTAACCAAACTTTGTATATAAAAACTTGGTAGCCCATATTGAAATAACAAAAGGCACTGCACTTCCAATGTCCAATTTTTCAGGGCCTGGGGCCCCAAATGTCTTTTTTCTTATATGTTTGAGATATTATTTGCCATTCTATTTTTAACGATCTTGAGAAATATATCCATGATGAAACTGAATTAAAATGAACAGCATTTTGAAATTTAAATCTTACATCGAATGGGCCATGGGCCCCAAATGTCTTTTTTTGTATACTCTAGAAGATATTATTTCCCACTCAGTTGTTAACGACCTTGAGAAATATATCCACGATGAAACTGAATTTAAATGAACAGGTTTTCAAAATGCACATCTTGAACCAAATGGGCCCGGGGGCCCCTGTATGTAATTTTTTGTTATATTAGCTATATAAAAATTTGTTTAATTGTTAGATGAGAAAATAACTGGATTTTGACCAAACTTGGTATATAAAAACTTAAGAGCCTATAATAAATTACTATAGGGCACTGAAACCCTTATGTCCATTTCCTCGGGCTGGGGGCCCTAAATGCGTTTTTTTACTAAACTTTTAATATTGTATTCCCGATTCAATTTTACACGATATTGAGAACTATAGATAAATATATTTGTTATGAAACTGAATGAAATGAACAGATTTTCAAACGTCATATGTTAAACTGATGGGCCCGGTGACTTTTAATGTAATTTCTTTTTTATCTATATGTTTTCCTTTTTACTGAGATCGTTGCAACGCACGATGGGTCTGCTAGTGTTTGATAAATGTCAAGTGAGCCTTGCAGAGAAGAACCAGAATTAATAAGGGTCAAAAAGGGGAGGTGATTCTTGTGTTTGGGGCCATCCATAGATAACATCCCACATCCAGGCAGGAAGGGTTGTAAGGAATTAGTGACCATAAGTTGCGTCTAAATATTGTGGCTGATCAGTTTGTAGGATCTTCCAAACGGCAAAAAGTTGACACAAGGACACAAATTAAAACAGCTCAACAGTAGGGGTAAGATTTAAACACATCAACCGTGGGAGGAAGACATTTAAACACCTCAACCGTAGGAGGAAGATTTTTACAGCTCAACTGTAGGGGAATATTTAAACACATCAACCTTAGGGGGAAGATTTAAACACCTCAACCGAAGGAGGAACATTTTAACAGCTCTACAATAAGGGAAAGATTTTAACACATCAACAGTAGAGGGAAGATTTAAACACATCAACTGTAGGGGGAAGATTTAAACACATCAACTGTAGGGGGAAGATTTAAACACCTCAACCGTAGGAGGAAGATTTTTACAGCTCAACTGTAGGGGAAAATTTAAACACATCAACCCTAGGGGAAAGATTGAAACACATCACCTGTGGGAGGAAGACATTTAAACACCTCAACCATAGACGTAAGAACTTGAAACACCTCAACCGAAAGAAGGAAGACATTCAAACACCTCAACCGTAGGAGGAAGATTTTTACTGCTCTACTGTAGAGGGAAGATTTAAACACATCAATCGTAGGGGGAAGATTTAAACACATCAACCGAAGGAGGAACATTTTAACAGCTCTACAATAAGGGAAAGATTTTAACACATCAACAGTAGAGGGAAGATTTAAACACATCAACTGTAAGGGGAAGACTTAAACACCTCAACTGTAGGAGGAAGATTTTCACAGTTCAACCTTATGGGGAAGATTTAAACACGTCAACCATATGAGAAAGATTTAAACACCTCAACCTTAGAAGGAAGATTTTTACAGTTCAGACGTAGGGGGAAGATTTAAACACATCAACCGTAGGAGGAAGACATTTAAACACATCAACCGTAGGGGGAAGATTTAAACACCTCAACCGTAGAAGAAAGATTTTTACATTTCAACCGTAGGGGGAAGATTTAAACACATCAACTGTAGAATGAAGATTTTTACAGCTCAACAGTAGGGGGAGATTTAAAAAACCGTAGGCGGGGGGGGATTTAAAAAACCGTGGGGACCATGTTGACCTGTCAATTCCTTGCTGTGAAATCTCTACTAGACACTCACCCACGCCAACGTTCTTCGGAGGGATTCGGATGAAATTGTAAGCTTTGCTGTAATCTTTCAAGTTTGTGGCGTAGTACAACATGGTGCCGTCCTTCTCGAAATGGGGGTGACCAGTCCCCATTTGGACGGGGAAATGCTCGGAGATATCAATCTGAGGGAAATCAAAATTATTTAGGTCATGCTTGAAAGGGAGGGAGGGAAGGGACGGGAAGACACAAATCTGAGGAAAATCTATCTTTTTTAAGTCATGATTAAAAGGTTGAGGGGAAGACACCAATCTGTGGACATTTTGATATAAAAATTGCTGGCCATCACTCCCGTATGTAAAATAAAATCTAATGAAGTTGTGGCTTTTTTTTCAATGCTAAAGACTGTATTGTTTAATTACAAGAAAATAATACATGATATTTATAGTTTAACTTTAACGAAAGGATATGATTTTTTTATTGTAAATATTTGAAATTTTATATTTTAATCACAGGCAATGATTAAAAAAAATATTTTCTAAGATGAACACACCAAGTTTCCCACATGTGCTCAAGTGCTTCACTAGAAAAGACATCAAAAAACATTCTTGTGTTAACAAATTCAAATTAAATCTCTTTTTTTGTGTGTGTGTGTGAGTTAGAAGCATATAAGTTTTCATTTCATCTTAATCATGGCCTAGGCCATAATGAATTGAAAAAATAAGACCCAACCTTTTGTACAGAGTGCAGATCATCAGCATTCAACTCATGTATCATAGACGATTCTGTCAGGGCAAACAGTCGCTCCCCACATTTGATTACACTGATTCCAACATTGTCCCTTTTTTCAGGGGGGCGGGGCAAGAAATGACTGAAAAACCTAGAGAAAATTTTGTTGTTGATTAATTTAAGTAAAAATAAACTTTGATGAGCCCAGGGAGCTGAACAAATTAAATAAACTGTGGAGCAGAGAAGAAATGGTTCGTGGGGGAGGAGGTGGGGTGAACAATTGGGGCGGGGTGGCGGTTAGGGGGAATAATAAAACCAGCACTTGGGGATCTACACTGGCGTCCTGAAAGAATTGACCATAAGATTTTGTCACTATCATAGGGATGGATCACCGATGCAGTACTTAAAGGAATTAACATCGGAACATGTATCTCTAAAGAGGATGCGATCTTCTACACAGTCCCGTCAGAAAGTTCCAAGAGTGGATGGATACAGGAGAAAAACCTTTGGCGTGCGCTAATTTGAATAGATGGAACCGAAATTGTGGAACAGTCTTCCAAAATTTTGGAAAATATTGTGAGAACAAAAGAAATTTGAAGATTTTTTTATGTGATAGAATTTTTGAAAAGCAGAGCACAGAGTATTAGTGATATAGAAGAAAACATTTATTTATTCATTCAGTGCTCATGCCATGGAGTTTATAATTCCTTTAATTAACAATACATAATTTACTACCTGTAATCACATTCTTTTCTCTCTTCAAGGCCACACTCATGCATTCCAGATAGCACTCTCAACTTACACAGTAAAAATAATAAATAACCTTCTCTTTGGAGCAAAGGAGAAATAATGTTGGGGTGAATGCGCCTTTTCGCGGGTTCATTCAATGTTAAGAAATCACTCTGTGTATGGAAATTTGGTACATTTGCAATGGAGAAAGTGGTCTTGGCAAGGTTCATTATTTTCAAGTTTCACATAATTTCTTACTCCTTAACCTTACTACACATATATAGGGAAAAATGTATTAAAAAACAAACAAAATATGCTGTTACCTGCTAAATATACTTTTACAAGGATCAGGAAAATTAGACCCGAAGGTGGATCCTGACAAAGTGTTGTGTTTCACTGCCTTCTTGTAAGTGTCAGTCTCCACAATGGAGGATAAAAAGGAAACATTGCCATCCCGTATGGTCCAGCGGCTGACCACTGTAAACCCATCAAAAAGATGCCGAAATGTTGTACTTCCAACTTTGTATATGCCACTCCCATTACGGTACAGGGATCCCTCCAGCCACTTAGGAATGGTTCCTAAAAGTGAAAATATATTAATCGTTGAGAATGTGTTGCTCGCCTGCACAAAAGGACACTAAACACTGAAACACAGTGCTCGCACTGACAAGCTGATTGATTGGCCACACCAACCCTATCCTTTCCTATAAAAGCTCTTACTTTTCTCTTCTTACTTTATCCCTACTGGACTGCTTGGATTTCACCGCAGCTAAGTGTTTTTTTATTATTATTTCGTGTTATTCGTTTCATGTGTGTACTATTTGTCCATTGAGGAAGGCTCTTTGCCAAAACGTTCGCTGTTGTGTTACGTCTTGTCAGGCCAACTAATACCCTGTTTTTTATATTATAAATTTACCTATTTAAAAGCCTGATTGCAGTCTCACCACCATTACTTTAATGGAGAAATCATAAGGCCAAAAGAATTTACAAGAATTCAATTTCTATATAATCCCTGGCCAACAAAGAATAGAGCATTGGATCAACAAGCCATGATAGTGTTAAGGTATAATTGTAGAGACATCTTAATATCATAAGTTAATCAAAGTCCTAGAAATAACTATTGACAAGAATATTCAAACAATAATTCTTGAAAAAATATTGTAGATGCCATGGGAACTAAATAAGTTGTGGAATAAGACATGTTTTGTCTTCAATACGTAATAATTAAAAGGGTGCTTCAGCGATACTTTCAGCAGCAAGCTAGAAAAACAAATTAATAGTAACTGAAACTGATCTTAGAGCACTCATGTTTCCAATTTTAATTCCTGATGAAGAAAG
This sequence comes from Ampullaceana balthica, assembly GCA_944989445.1. NCBI lineage: Eukaryota > Metazoa > Mollusca > Gastropoda > Lymnaeidae > Ampullaceana > Ampullaceana balthica. Next base: position 192,931 of record CALYLW010000902.1, on the reverse strand, counting down.
TATTAAGCCAGAATTTCCTATTAACTAATAATCAAATAAAAACATTTTAAAGATAAAGATATTTTGGTTGCTATGTATTTCCTGGAAAAACTGCAAACTAGAGTAATCTGGTAAATAAATTAATTTGGTCACTACAAATAGACAGCAAAGACAAAGATAAAATAAATACATGACATTCAGGTGATTTATGCCCAGAAAATATAACCATGTAACTAAACTGGAAGGGAAGGATGAGAATGAGTATGTGTCTGACATACCTGCCTAACTTTCGACAAGGAAGAGTTATACTGACATGTACTTAAGCCCCCACGCTCATCAACATTCTTCACGCTTCATGCTTCATAAATCCATAACATACTAAAAAAGCTAATTTGGAAAGTGTAGGGTCACCTGGGATAAAATGGGTATATAAATGACATAGGTTTCTGTTTGTAGTTGCACAGGTTGAACTGTAATTATTTTTTTAAAACTTTTATCAAATAAATTTTACATTGTTCTTATTGGGAATAAAAATTTACCTGTGCTACTTATTGTTCTTATTGGGAATACAAATTTACCTGTGCTACATATTCCAATCAAATAGTTTTTTTAGATACCCATTTTACCCAATGGTCCGGGGTTAAATGAGTATACAATGGGGTAAAATGGGTATAGGCCTTAAAAACAGTTACGATTACTGTAATTTAACACAGATGAACTTTTAAAATATTTTATTCAAACTAAAACAAAAAGACACTGTTATGTTATTGAAATTTGTAGGTCTTGTTTTCAAAAAGTTCACATCGGGCTAAAAGAATTTATACTGTTCACGACTGTTGCATGATGGCTGTGGTAATTTCTTTACGATTTGGAAAGATGCACCGTCATCAATATCATCTTTTTCAGGAAAGACATAGAAGGGTCCTACTTGTGACTTTGTCAAAAACTTCACAGTATACAGGCCTTTATCTGGAGTTTCAATCACCAATCCTTTGAACTCCTGGGTAATCTTCTTCCCTGTATAATTGACCAGCACCCAATCTTCAACAATTACATTCAAGGTGTCTGCTTCTTGAGAGATTTTTTCAGTGGCTTCATCTATTATTTCTTGTGTTTGAGTAGGATGTGCTTTTATGATGCCTGTTTCTTTGCCTTTCTGACTTTCTCTTCATTAAATAACCTGGCTGCAACATTCTCTGATGTTAAAACTTCTCCCACCTTTGCCTGCACTCGTTTTCTTTTTCTTTCAGCATTGATAATGGCATCCAAGTTGTTAGGTGAACACCTAGGGGAAATTGTTTTTAAAATTGCTTGTTGTAGTACTTTAAATGGCAATTTAGAGGATGTTTCAACATACTGAGTCTCTGAAACACTAGGTTGACCTTGAAGAATAGGAATAAATGGTTCTGACGCCATGTTTGAAGCTGAAATTTCTGGCCTTTGACTGACTTCCACTGGTTTGACAGATGAAACAATCCTATGTCAAACTGCATCTTTGTTCAATGGATATAGTCCGCTACCTTTAAATCCACTTACTGCATTTTTTTCTGGTAACTGGTCATTAGGGGTGTACTGAGTATGATTTTTTTTCTGAGTACCAGTAGTGGCGCCAAGTTTTGCAGATGCCGAGTGCCGATACCGAGTACCGTCAAACCTCTCATAACGAGCACCTCTCATTACGAGTTTTTCACATAACGAGCAAATTTACAGAGTGGCTGCCCTTTTTTGCTGATACCGATGCCGAGTACTTGATGAAAAAATTTAACTTAAACAAAAAATATTCAATGGCATACTTACATAGAGATTTTTTTAAATAAAATTTTAACACCAAAATTTTATTATTAGGATTTGTAGTTTTAAAGTTATGAATTTTTTAAAGTGTGGTTCATTTTGTCACAATCCCATAGGCCTTAGGCATTGCCACATCTATCATGACCAATATATGACTCATGACAAAGCGAACTCTTTTCTATAAAAATGTACAAAAATAAATTAGGAACTCCTTTTGAACTTTTAACTTTGACACATTTTAATTAATTCTAACCAATAGTTAAATGGCTTTTGCACACGGCCACTTCTTATGAATGAAACAATTAGAACAAAGCAGTAGTAATAGAGTCAAAATGAGGTTGAAGGATGAATGGTTGCCAATGACAACAAGTCTGCACACGGTACATTTTGTTATTCCATTCGAAACAAAATGTTTTAGACATGCGATTCTGCATGCATCTTTGCTATTGCAGCAATTACGTAATACTCGGCATCGGCATCACTTACGCGGCCAATTGCCGAGTATCTCCGAGTATACAAAAATCGGCAGATGACGAGTAGCACAACCGAGCATCAGTTCAGCCCTACTGGTCATACAGTTGCTTTACAAGGCAAGGGAAAACCTCCTAGCTTACTTTCTGGAGACGACTAAACCATTGAATTTCTTTCCATGCTAGTTTCAATGGTCTAAAGGCTCCAACATCCAGTGGCTGAAGAGCATGACTTGTGTTTGGTGGCCAGCATAGTATTATGACATTGTTTGCCATTGCAGACTTCACCGTTTCATAAGTTAGATGACTGCCATGGCCATCATAAATGAGCAGAACAGGTTTCTCAATATGCTCGATGCTTTTAATAAACTGTTTAAACTATGACTCAAAAACAGTGTCTTCCATCCATCCTGACTTTGTTGTTGCAGTTCTTCATCCATCCTTCCTTTCTTCTTTATGCAGTTCTTCATTTATCCTTCATTCCTTCAATATCTCTGCAGTTATGTATTTATGCAGATTAGTATTACCCTCTGATATATTTCAATTTATGCATTTTTTAACATGCCTGATATATCAGTTAAAAAGAGGAATTTCTCTTGATTCTAATTATGTAACTTATAACTGTGAATGTTAAATACATATTTTTTTACAAGGAAGTTTTACATGTTGGTGTAAGTATGTGAAATGCAAAAACAAAATGGCAGTAATTCTTGTAAATTCTTTTGGCCTTATGATTTCTCCATTAAAGTAATGGTGGTGAGACTGCAATCAGGCTTTTAAATAGGTAAAGAAGTAGTGATGTAACAAAACATCTTAATAGCAATTATCAATACAAAAAACATTTCTCTTTTATAAAAACCCACAACTTATTTTAATTAAGTTAACAGTGCATAAAAATAAAAATATTTGTATCTTGTACCCATTTTACCCCAGCTACCCATTTTACCCCAGGTGACCCTAGGCAGCATCATTTAAGTTTTAATAAAGTTACTGTTTGAACAACATATTTTAGAAACTGGAGTGATCATCTTGACAAGATTAGTCAAAAGTTACACTTTAAAATTAAAAGGCACTTTGATTAAAATAGTAAAACTGCTAAAAAGGGACAGGCGTACTTTTTTGCCCATTACCCCAAAATAAAATTTTTTATGTTGACGTTACAAAGCCCAAGGTCCTGCCCACACGACTCGGGGGTTTGGCCATTCTATAAATAAAATTCATAATGATAAATCTGACATAATGCGATAAGTTGGATAACACAAAGTTACTTTAAAAAATAGCTGAAGTTATAAATATGATATAAAATAATATAAATTATGATGATATAACACAGAGGTAATGAATATATACCATAAGCTGCACATTACTAATGACATCAGTGGTCTCATCAAGCTCAATAGCAAAGTTATCTTCACATTTATAGAATGCGTTTACTGTAAGGAACCGGTTAAATAGTGGGCTTATCTCCAAGCGTACACATACAAATAAATGATGGATTTTGAATACATCTAGCGGATATTATATGTCCTCAATGAGTCTGCATTATCCCCAAGAATTCCCTTTCACCCCAAATGGGGTAATTTGCCCCTGTTCGCCAAACCCTGTGCTAAACATTGCCTACCTTGAACTTTAAGGTTCACTGGAGTTTTCATGGATGCTTTGCTGTCCAATTGAAAGTATGGGGGCTGTTGATAGTCATCTTTTTGGCATTGATTCTGCGATGACATTTCTCTAATAGGCCTGAATGTCCTAAACATCAAACCCAGGAGAAAAAAGTTGTGAAAACTGTTTAAGTCACCATGCACCATACCCTTAAAAAAATATAAATGAAAGGCTCTATTGGGATGGATATTTTATGCTACTGTTAAAATATCTGAATCTCGTTTCAATTTACTTTTACTGAATATAATAATTAAATAATGGGCCTAATTGTTCTTTTAAAAAAAATCAAAATCACACTTCACTATTAATGGTAATTGTTTGTTACAAAACTGCCAAAATATTAGTAATTTTATGAGGATAAAATGAGACTTAATGAATTATTAAAATTAATGATTATAATTTAATCATGATTAATGAAATTAATGATTATCAAAACATTCAAATAAAATTACATTTAAAATTTCTAATTTGTAGAAAAATAAAATGAAGTGGTAGGGTTAAACTTATGACTAGTTTACGACTAAGTTAGTTAAAGTAAGTTAAAAACAACAGAGTGATTATTCGCACAGCTGTGGGAATATTGTCTAGCGTTATTCACACAGTCACACATGCGCATTGGTGTTTTATTGGGTATTTTTAGTTATAATTTTTAAAAATCGTTTGATATCACAAGCATAGGCAGGAGACCGTTAGGCGGAGGCAAGCTGTAACAGTTGTATTGGGGGTCGATTCCCAGTGCAGTCACAATTTTTTTTAAAAATGATATATATTATTATTATTTTTTAAAGCCACAGTGAGAGTGCTAGCAGTTTCGGTTATATTTATATATTATACTAGCAGACCCGTCGTGCGTTGCAACGATCTCAGTAAAAAGGAATATATATAGATAAAAAATAAATTACATTAAGGGTCTCCAGGCCCATCAGTTTAAAATATGAAGTTCGAAAATCTGTTCATTTCAATCAATTTCATAACAAAAATATAAATATATGTATCTATATTTCTCAATATCGTGTAAAATTGAATGGGGAATACAATATTAAAAATTTAGTAAAAACACATTTAGGGCCCCTAGCCCCGATGAAATGGACATTATGAGATCAGTGCCCTATCGAAATTTAATATAGGCTTTTAAGTTTTTATATACCGCGTTTGGTCAAAATCCATTTATTTTCTCATTATCTAACACCTAAACTAATTTTTATATATATGTAGATATAAGGAAAACTACATTAAGGGGCTCCCAGGCCCGTTCAATTCAAGATGTACATTTTGAAAACATGTTCATTTAAATTCATTTTAATCATGGATATATTTCTCAAGATCGTTAAAAACTGAGTGGGAAATAATATCTTAGAGTATACACAAAAAAAAGACATTTGGGGGCCCCCGGCCCATTCGATGTAAGATGTAAATTTCAAAATGCTGTTCATTTTAATTCAGTCTCATCATTGATATATTTCTTAAGATCGTTAAAATAGAATGGGAAATAATATCTCAAACACATACGAAAAAATACATTTGGGGCCCCCGGCCCTGAACAATTAAAAATTAGAAGTGCAGTGCCCTTTGTTATTTTAATATGGGCTACCAAGTTTTTATATACCAAGTTTGGTTAAGATCCATTCATTTACTCAGTAGTTAACGCATAAACTCATTTTTATATAGCTCATAAAAGCAAAAAACGACATTAAGGGCCCCAGGGCCCATTTAGTGCAAGATGTCAAGTTCAAAACGCCTGTTTATTTCAATCAATTTCATTGTGGATATATTTATCTATATTTTTCAAGATCTTTAATAATTGAATGGGGAATAAAATATTAAACGTTTATGAAATAAGACATTTTGGGCCCCCAGTCCCGAAGAAATGGACATTAGGAAATTAGTCCCTTTAGTATTTCTATATTGGCTACCAAGTTGTTATATACAAAGTTTGGTTAAGATCCATCAATTTACCTAATAGCTAACGCTTAAACTAATTTTTATATAGCTCATATATAAGAAAATAAATCATTTTATGGGCCCCCGGCGCCCCATGAGGGTTAAATTTTGAAAAAAAGTAGCCAGTGACCATCCCAGGAGCGTACTCAAAAGTCTCCAAAAGTTTCATGGCGATCGGATGAATGGTTTAGTCAGCTATACAAAGACATGCATACATACATACATACATACTTTGATTTTTATATATATAGATATAAGATTAGAAAAAACAACATTAAGGGCCCCCGGGCCCAATCGGTGCAAGAAATTAACTTTAAAATACCTGTTCATTTCAATCTGGATCATGATAGATATATTAGTCAATGCTTTTCAAGATCGTGTAAATCATACCGGGAATAAAGTATTTAACGCTTACAAAAAAAAAGATTTTGGGCCCCCGGCCCCGAAGGAACGGACATTAGGTGTTCAATGCCATATGGTACTTTAATGTTGGCTATCAAGTTGTTATGTACCAAGTTTGGTCAAGATCCATTCATTTTCCAAGCAGCTAAGCCCTAAACTAATTTTTATATAGCTCATATAAGAAAAAATTCTCATTATGGGCCCCCGGCGCCCCATGAGTGTTAAATTTTGAAAAAAAAGTAGCCTATTTCCATCCCTGGAGCGTACTCAAAAGTCTCCAAAAGTTTCATGGCGACGGAATGAATGGTATAGTCAGCTAACGGGAATAAAGTATTTAACGCTTACAAAAATAAAGATTTTGGGCCCCCGGCCCCGAAGGAACGGACATTAGGAGTTCAATGCCATATGATACTTTAATATAGGCTATCAAGTTGTTATGTACCAAGTTTGGTCAAGATCCATTCATTTTCCAAGCAGCTAAGCGCTAAACTAATTTTTATATAGCTCATATATAAGAAAAAATTCTCATTATGGGCCCCCGGCGCCCCATGAGTGTTAAATTTTGAAAAAAAAGTAGCCTATTTCCATCCCTGGAGCGTACTCAAAAGTCTCCAAAAGTTTCATGGCGATCGGATGAATGGTTTAGTCAGCTATAACAGACATGCATACATACATACATACATACATACTTTGATTTTTATATATATATAGATGAGCACTCAAGCAGACTCAAAGTTCCATGAAACATTCATATTATTTTCCCGCATGCCTGTGTTATCTTTTCTGTTACACTAAGTTACAGTTACAGACTCTCCCTCTTATTATAATAAACTAGCATATCACCCGTCAAAAATGACAGAAGTTTTCAGCTGAAATCTATATATTTTATTTAAAAAATGCACTTTTTTTAGGGCGCCGACCTTTTTCAAAAGCCCAACTAACTTGTCCTTGTTTGATAAATACGAAATATTAAACTTTCTGAAATGTACACAAAGTATTTTATAATAAGGTTGGTCATTATTTACCGGAAGTCTAATAATAGACTCAATCTATAACTAGGTCACCGACGTGCCGTAAGGTCAAGTAGTTAATATTTATTCATAACTATTAGAGGGAATGGGCTCATTGAAATTATCTAAAACTTGTTCAAAAGCTTGATTTTATAGAATTTTAAAGAAAAATATAAGGTCATATTATTTGATATATTATAATAATGCGAAATAGAGCTTCCTTGCAAGAGTGATTTTAATATTAATAAGTAAATATACAGACTATACTTTTTTTATTAAATCCCTTATATTAACTTCACCGGCGTCTCTCTCTGTCTTGGGCGGGCGGAAAAACAGAAGTCAAAAATGACCCACTTCCCATGATCCGATCGAACTGAAATTTGGCACACGGACCCGTCTAACCTAACAATGCATCGTATCAAAATTTCAGATCGATCGAACGTACCGTAATTAAATTAATGCATTTTTAGTTTATCCTTATATGAGGTATGTAATTTAAATTCACGGTTTGTTATTGTTTTTTTGCCACGTGAAAGTTTGAGCTGACGCATTGAGGCGACCCAACGAAGCGACGGTGCGCTTTTGTTTACATTTTACGTGTCACTCTGAGCTCGGTCAAGCGAAATCGGTGACCAGACTTTTCCCCTCTCCCCCTCCCCACCCACCCCTCCCCCCTAGGGTTATGAAGCAAACTTGAGTTAAGACAGATTCAGTCTGTAAATGTTTGAAAATAATCAATACTGTTAGTTATGTCTCATATATAAGGGATTTATAGCCAAAAACTTTGTTTTTACGGGTTTGTTTTATTTTTAGTTCATTCGCTCATTCGTCCGAGAATTTTATTCATTCAAATACTATTTGATTCTAAAACTTATGATGTAATTATAATTAAAATCATAATCTTAGTGTAAGTTTATTACTAATAAATACTAAGGCATATATAATTTATATGAACCAACGAAAACAATTTATATTAAATATAAGTTTGTTAGCACTAGTGACTAGTACTAGTGGCGACGGCCGGAACGACCGCTTACACTTTCACTCATCTTAAATAAATGCTTAGGCCTAGGCTTATTTATTTAAATTAAAATATCAATAGATGGTTATATTATGTAATATTATATTATGCGAAATGGAACGTCATTGCGAGCATGAATTATGTAAATGAATTATAATTAGTGACTCTGCATCTGCTCTGACTGAGGCTCTAACTCTACCTATTATCTAGTAATAAGTTAGTAGTAACTAGTTCTAGTTGCTCGTTCGTCCATGAAGTTTATTCTTTCATACTATGATGTAATTATAATTAAAGTCATAATCTTAGTGTAAGTTTATTACTAATAAATACTAAGGCATATATAATTTATATGAACCAACGAAAACAATTTATATTAAATATAAGTTTGTTAGCACTAGTGACTAGTACTAGTGGCGACGGCCGGAACGACCGCTTACACTTTCACTCATCTTAAATAAATGCTTAGGCCTAGGCTTATTTATTTAAATTAAAATATCAATAGATGGTTATATTATGTAATATTATATTATGCGAAATGGAACGTCCTTGCGAGCATGAATTATGTAAATGAATTAGTGACTCTGCATCTGGTCTGACTGAGGCTCTAGAAATAAGTTAGTAGTAACTAGTTCTAGTTGCTTGTTCGTCCATGAAGTTTATTCTATTCTTTCATACTATGATGTAATTATAATTAAAGTCATAATCTTACTGTAAGTTTATTACTAATAAATACCAAGGCATATATTTTTATAAGGCAAGGACCAAGGAAAACAATATTAAAATACATATATGTTAATAATTGACTAAGCTAGGACTAGTGTTTACCGTAGTTACGACTATCGAACGGAAGTTTACACTCATCTTTAAATAATTTAAAATATGTTACTGCTTATTTATTAAAGTTTTAAGTCTTCGACATTTTAATAATTTTTTCGGCTGCAAAACTGAGTGAGAAGAAATATCTTTTTTGTCCAAAATAGCACCTGGAACATCGTTTTCAGATAGCACTATAACACTATTAAACACACTGTTGCTAGCCATGATTGAGAAAGTTTGACCTTACTGACAACGAAGAGCCTAAAAATAGATATGACCGAATGGCTTATGACGTTTTCCGGTCTCAGAAATGATCAAGTCTATAGGGGTTGTAGGGCGCCGTACTGCGCCCCTTTGTTTTTTGATTTTATAATTAACCATCATCAAATCCTCTTTTTACATTGATCCCTTTTCCAAAATTAAAATATGAGCGAAAACAATGATGTCATGTAATATTTTTTTACAGCGTATCTTTAATTTGCACACCTTTTGATGCATTGGTGCAGTAATTTGGTTTTCTCTGCTTTCTAAAATTAGTAGCGTCAGGACTGACAGACACCCCTCTTTAAGAAAGGGGATAAATCAGACCCTGGTAATTACAGGCCTGTATCACTTACTAGTATCACCTGTAAATTACTAGAACACATAATATATAGTAGAATAGTTAACCACCTTGACAAATATAATGCCCTATGCCCACATCAACACGGCTTTAGAAAAAACAGATCATGTGAAACACAATTAATAGGTTTAATAGATGAACTATCAAAAGGCTTAGACAAAAATGATCAAATAGATACAATATTACTAGACTTCTCAAAAGCATTTGACAAAGTTCACCACCTTAGTTTACTTAAAAAACTTAACTACTTTGGAATCTCAGGTTCCTTACATCACTGGATCCAAGACTTCCTTTTGGGCAGGGAGCAAACTGTAATAATTAATGGATCTAAATCTGCACCAATAAAGGTTAACTCAGGAGTTCCACAAGGAACTGTGCTAGGTCCCTTACTCTTTTTAATTTATATAAATGATTTACCCAACAACATCTCAACAGGTACAAAAGTTAGGTTATTTGCTGATGATTGTATAATCTATAGAACAATTAAATCAGAACAAGATAGCAAAATTTTACAAAAAGACTTAGATGAATTGATAAAATGGGAAACTAACTGGAGTATGTCTTTCCACCCAGAAAAGTGTCAACTGTTAAGAGTAACAAAGAAAAAGAAACAAATAAATTCAAAATATTACATTCATGGAAAAGAACTGACCCAAACTAAAGATGCAAAATACTTAGGAGTCTTAATAAATGAGAAACTATCATGGAATCCCCATGTCAATGAAGTTATTAAAAAATCAAACAAAACCTTAGGCTTTATAAAAAGAAACTTTAACAAATGTAATAGAGATATAAAACTAAAATGCTACCTCACTTTGGTGAGACCTGTACTAGAATATGCATCTTCTGTATGGGACCCATCCACCAAAGAAAACATTGATAAACTAGAACAAATTCAAAAAAGAGCTGCCAGATTCATTACTGGAGAATATTCAAAACTGACAAGAATAACACCATTAGTTAAATCATTAAACCTTGAAACACTAGAGGATAGAATAACCAAGAGCAAAGTAGTAATCATACATAAAGCAATTAATTCTAATTTAGAAATACAACACAAAGATAACTTAATACAACCCTCAGATAGACATAAAGATAAAAACACCTTTCTTATTCCGTATGCAAGAACAAACACATACAAGTTTTCCTTCTTCCCGTCTGGAATTCGGGCGTGGAATGGGTTGCCTGAAGAATCCAGGAAAACCAACACTTTATCAACATTTAAATCTCTAATAAAAATGCAGGACTAAACACAAACCATAGATAAGCGTAGGACGCAATAATCTTCTGTATAGAAGGAGCGTTTGTAAACAGATAAGATAAGATAAGATACTTGAGTGACAATTGCAAATTTATATAGTTTAATTATATACACTATACTATACAGTACAGTCTTACACTTTTGCATGCTTGAATTAACGTAATGACCTTTAAGGAATTTTACGAATTAAATACAAAAGGCATTAGACTATTAATACTATTATACTATTAGTATTAGCCTATAGATTAGTATGCTTCTAATTTTAAGTCACTATAACTGTAACATTTTTTTGGGCTGTGTGAATAACGCTGGACAATATTCCCACAACTGTGTGAATAGCGCTGGACAATATTCCCACAGCTGTGTGAATCTATCTCTATGGCATCCGTCCATCCTCATGGGATGATGGCATTTCCTCCTGCTCCCCTACCCCCCTTCCCCTTTCTCCTGGCCCTTTTCTCCTCGCTCTTGACTGTAAGGGAAGCTTCCGCGACTTGGATGCCCTCGCGTACTTTAGCCCGCCAGGAGGTGCGCTCCTCAGCAATGGTTTCCCACGTTTTATGGTCTATCTGCGCCAGACTCATGTCTTTCTTGCAGACATCCTTGAAGCGCAAGCAGGGGCGTCCTCTCTTCCGCATACCAGTTGCCAGCTCACCGTAAAGCAGGGCTCTTGGAATGCGCTCCGAGTTCATCCTGCGGACATGTCCCAGCCACCGCAGGCGCCTGTCACTCAGGATTGAGTGCATGCTCAGCATATGACTCCTTCTGAGTACCTCGACATTCGTTATCTTGTCCTGCCACTTGATGTGCAGAATCCTGCGCAAGCATCGTAAGTGGAAGCTGTTGAGTTGCTTTGTTTGTTTGGCATAGGTCGTCCAGCACTCACTGCCATAGAGGAGTGTGCTGAGCACGCAGGCCTGGTACACAGTGATTTTCGTCCTAGCAGTGAGCTGTGCATTGTTCCACACTCTTTTATTCAGCCTAGCCATTAATGATGAAGCCTTGCCGATTCTGGTTTCAATTTCCTTTTCCAGAGAGAGTGTGCTTGTGATGTTACTGCCAAGGTAGGTAAAATCATCGACGACATCCAAGGTGTTTCCCTCAATGGAGATTGCTGGGAAGCAGTCTGTTCCTTGTCTCATAATGTTGGTCTTTTTGAGGCTTATCGTTAGACCAAATCCTTGCATGCCTCTGAGAACTTGTCGACCAAAAGTTGGAGACCTATCTCTGAATGTGAGGTAAGGGCTGCGTCATCCACGAAGAGCAACTCTCTAATTAAAACATTTTCCACTTTTCTCTTTGCACGGAGACGGCTGATGTTGTACAGATTTCCATCCGCCCTGGTATGGATGTTTACACCCTCGAAACAGTCCTCGAATGCATGACGCAGTAGCATCGAGAAAAAGATACCGAAGAGTGTTGGAGCGAGTACACAGCCCTGTTTGACTCCGCTACAAACTGGGAAGGGTTCAGAGGTGGCACCATCGAAGAGCACTGTGCTGTGCATATTGGTGTGGAAGGACTCGATGATGGAGAGAAGCCGCGGCGGGCATCCTATTTTTTCCAATATATGTAGCAGACCCTCGCGGCTGACCAGGTCAAATGCCTTTGTTAGATCTATGAAGGCAACAAAGAGGGCTTTCTGTTGCTCCCGACATTTCTCTTGTAGCTGACGGAGTGAGAAGATCATGTCCATTGTTGACCGGCCAGCCCGAAAACCGCATTGTGATTCTGGGTAGACATTATGCGCCAGAATTTGCAGGCGTGCAAGGATCACTCTGGCAAAAGCCTTTCCCACAATACTCAGTAAGGAGATACCACGATAGTTATTGCAATCGCTGCGATCTCCTTTGTTCTTATAAAGCATGACCATTTTGGCGTCACGCATGTCCTGTGGGATGTGACCGCGTTCCCAGCAATCGCATATGAGTTCGTGCAGAGGCTTCAGTAGTGCTGGCTGGCCGTGCTTAAGGACTTCTGCAGGAATGCCATCGTTGCCTGGGGCCTTCCCATTTCTCAGATGATCGATAGCCCTACCAAGCTCCTCTATTGACGGTGGAGCATCAAGGTGATCTAGAACTGGTAGATCTGGTATTCTTTCTATGGCAGAGTCAGATACTACATTCTGTGTCGCATAGAGTTCTAGATAGTGCTCAGTCCAGCGCCGCATCTGCTTGTCTCGTTCTGTGATCATCTCACCTGATTTTGTCTTGATTGGAGCTGACTTTGAAGTTGTGGGCCCAGTGGCCTTTTTTATGCCTTCGTACATTTGTTTAATATCTCCCTGATCAGCAGCAGATTGAATGCTTTTGCATAATTCCACCCAATAAGTGTTAGCGCAAAAACGTGCAGTCTTCCGGGCTGTGTTTCTGGCATTTCTGAGACATTTCAGGGTGTCAGGTCCTGGGGAAGCTTTGTAGGCCAGTAGAGCTTTTCTTTTTGTCTCCGTCACTTAATGACCTTTAAGGAATTTTACGAATTAAATACAAAAGGCATTAGACTATTAATACTATTAGTATTAGCCTATAGATTAGTATGCTTCTAATTTTAAGTCACTATAACTGTAACATTTTTTTGGGCTGTGTGAATAACGCTGGACAATATTCCCACAACTGTGTGAATAGCGCTGGACAATATTCCCAAAGCTGTGTGAATAACGCTAGCCTTATTAATAAGCCTATAAAAAAGGCATATTTAAAATTTATGAATTAAATACAAAAGGCATTAGCTCAGGGCCGTCTGAACGCATAGGCCAGTTGGCAGTTGGGCTTTTGCCCGGGGGCCCACGAGCATAGGGGCCCCATAGGAATATGTTTATTTATATATATTATGTATATTTATATTTTAGTCCTGCGCACTCTTTCTTTGCCTGGTGGCCCAAGATTTAGATAGTGTAAAGACGGCTCTGCATTAGCTATTAATATTATTTATTAATATTAAATTAAATATTAATACTATACTATTAATATTAACCTAACGACCTATAGGCTATAGACTAGTATGCCTCTAATTTTAAGTCACTATAATAACTGTACTGTAGCATTTTTTGGCTGTGCGAATTATAGTTATAGTGAATAACCCTGGACAATATTCAATATTCCCACAGCTGTGTGAATAATAACGCAAGCCTAACAAAAATAATGAATAATTACTAGTTGACTAATTAAAAATTAATAATGCATTAAACTGTAATTTGGTCTTAGTCTTAAGTCTTAGTAAGTTCTTACTTTTCGGCAGGAAATAATAATAAACAGCAGTTAACGGAGCTGGAGAAAATCTGTGACTGTGAGCTCTGCAGCGGAATCCTTATTAACTTGTTCATTTTAGAAGGCTAAGAAAAGGGGAGTTTTTAACGCGGGGTTAAGTGACAGGCGGCCAGACACATACATAAATTATTACCTCAAGACTCAACATCAGCCTACTTTTGTCAAAGTTAAAACATTTCATTTCATAATAGTGCCCAAGAAAAATAGGCCAAGGCCAAAGGTCATCAGTGACGAAATTAATGGGAAGTGCTATATCAACTAAATGATATACAATTTTAAAATAAGACAGTATTATAAGGACCTATAAAATAATAGTTGGTAGAAATTAACATTCATGCAATTTTTAACTCGTCGTGCTTAAAGCCAATGCTCTTACTTCGGCTGCCTAGTCAGGTGAAAGAGGACGAGCAATTTGTTATGAATTAAAGCAGTGCTATGGGTCCGGCGACCGGGCGATTAGAAAGGGAGACTAAAGGTGCGGCGATCAGAACAATTGAAGCGGCTATATGTACGGTGAACCGTTGTGACGGTTAGCGCAGCAATAAAAATTCTTCTGTTTTTTCCCCCCAAGTATCGTTTTAACCAATACATTTTATGTTATAAATTACAGGTACAAATTTATGGGTTCATTGTTAATTTGTAACCCTAATTTTGGCAACTCTGTACATTGGCACCCAGAAACATATTGTGTATACTCCTGCCCCTACCTCTGGCTTCAAATACTTCAATAGAAGAAGTTAAAGAACATATAATTAAAGTTAATGTTCTTGGCTGATATGATTTCACGTCTGTAATTTTTTGGCCAATCACAATGACTAATACTAATGGGTATAAGGCTTCATAAGTTCTATGTATACTCCATTGATCACATGCTACAAGCTAAAGGCCTAATCTTACAATTCAAATAAATTATATAAACATTATTAGTTATCTTTTCAAATATCTTTGCCACATTAAGTATTATTTGTCCAGCTAATTTAGTTAGTGGCTAATACCAAGCAACCTTTACACTTTCCCCAAGATAGCTACGCTGACACGTTAAAGTGTACGTGTTTCACAAGCCACAGGATGCACCCTGGTCAGTTTCCCAGGCCCCAGCAATGTAAATGTGAGGCAAGGGGCTCTTTTTTCCCTTTTAACTGTAGGGATAAGGGCATCAAGTACATGTATATATATATATTGTAAAATTGTATCAGATAAAAGAAAACAAACGCTTTTAAAAATCAAGTGGGGAGAGTACACCGATTGTTAAGTACAGGGGTAACAGGCCAGATTAAACCCATCCAGAATGATTGACAGCTGTTGTAGTTATTGACACATAACCTGTGTCTGGTTACTGTATAACATAACAGTTGGCTTGAAACAAAAAAAGTATAACATAACAGATGGTTTGAAACATAAACAAACAAAATGACAAAGAATGATGGGAGGCCATTTACTGTAAAATAAAACGTTTATTCCTTATCTCCCTTAACTGAATATTTAAAGATTTTACAAAAATTTGAAATGTGTGAACACAGGATAATTCAGTAAGATGCAAGTGATGGGTGAACACATAGGATTATCCAATAGGATTTACATGATGAGTGAACACATTAAAGGATTATCACATACAAGAAAAATTAAGATCCCTGATTATGTGACAATCATTGCGCAAAAAAAAATTTACTTACAAAATCAAAGAATAATAAAAATAATTATTTATGTGACTTGCATTAGGGTGTGGCAGTAATATCATCAAACAGAATTCCAATATTAATTGTGCAAAATATATCAATAATTTCTCCACATATATCAAACATTCCTCTATCAATAAGAGCTCTTCACATTTACCACAGATTCCTCACTTAATAATATTTCTTTACATTTATCAAACATTTCCTCAATCAATAATTGTCATTAACATTTACCAAACATTCCTGTTTCACTACTTGTTTTTTTTACATATATCAAACATTCCTCTATCAATAGTTGCTTTTCAAATACATCAAACATTCCTCTATCACTAATTGTTCTTCATATATTTCAGACATCCCTGTTCTGTCGATTGTTCTTCACATATTTCAAATAGTCCTATATTATCAAATGTGTAACTTATTAAAAAAAACTCCTGCAATACAATCCACCACCCCCCCCAACATTTCATACATTTCTGTAATAGTATTATCCATTGTGGCATTGTATAATATATTATAAAATTCCTATAACCAGTTGTGTATAATATTTCAAGCAATCCAAAACTGCCAACTGTATAACATATTTCCAACTCGTGTAGCATTAATCCTTTTTCACATATCTCAGACATCCCGGAACTAAAAGTTGTGAAACATCTCAGGAATTCCTACAATATTATCATTAAAAACACCTTCACATACAAGCCAAAAATCAGCTTTGGGCTAAAACAAATTCTTGAACAAAGCTCTGGGTAACGAAAAAATTGCTTTCCGTGCAAATGGATATTTATTTCATTTCTTCTTCAACTTCAACACAAGGAAATAAAACATGCAAAATTAATATCCTCCCCATCCCTTTCTGTGAACTCACACAACAACAGCACCTGCACAGCTACCAGCACCCGCACAGCTACCTGCACAGCTACCAGCACCTCCACAGCTACCAGCACCCACACAGATACCATCACCCGCACAACTACCAGCATCCACACAGCTACCAGCACCCGCACAGATACCAGCACCTCCACAGCTACCAGCACCCATACAGCTACCAGCACCCCCATAGCTACCAGCACCCACACAGCTACCAGCCCCCGCACAGCTACCAGCACCTGCACAGCTATCAGCACCCGCACAGCTACAAGCACCCCCACAGCTACCAATGCCACACAATCTTCCCATCAGTCCCCAGCGTGATCCTCTCACTGGCCAGCAGCTCCAGGGCCCTGGGGTAAGCGATGTGCTCCACCGTCTTGATGCGCTCAGAGAGTGTGGCCTCTGTATCACCTGGGTAGACAGGGACACTCTCCTGGGCAATGAGTGCGCCTCCATCAACCTCCTCCTACCAACACACACAAACAAAATTTTAACAATTTATATTTTAAAAGTCAAATTATAAACATTGATGAAAATTAACAACATTTTCGAAGAATTTATTTTCATAATCAGTCCTTATTCTACATTTAAAAATGCCCGATTTAAATTTTTATCCCCCTTCACCTTCCTCACAAATATTAACAAACCAATTATTAAGCAATTTCTCCCCCCATTTTTGCCACAAAAATCTGAAGAAAAAAAATTAGGGGGGGGGGAAAGCCCAGCTTGTGTGCGTAAAGGTGTTTGGGAGAAAATGTTGGATAGGAATATTTTTAAAATATATATATATATAAATATAATTCTGGATGCAGTTTTGCAGTCTCTTTTTAAAGAACTTTTACATGTTCAGCAACTCTCAACTATATTGATATATGGCATAATTTCCAAGAAAACATAAATCCTAGTTAAAATGTGAAGTAACTTTTGATGGGTTTAATTAATAACATTATTGATAGCACAATTAAATATATACACATATTTGTGTTGATGGAACAGAGAAAAGATACTCTCTAAATAAAGTTGAAATGTCAATGGTTAAATTTAATTACAAATGATTATAAATAATTTAAAACTTGATGTTATATTTCATAGTTAAAGAATTTTCAAAAAAAAATTATCTTTTCGTTTATCTTACTTCCAAAGTAATTTTTGTTTGGCCCTTGAAAATTATTATTTACAAAATTTATTTTTTATCTGTTGATTTTATTTTAAAGTATTTTTATGTAAGGGGAGGGTGAGGAACTGGAGAAGTCAGAAGGGGATGGGTATTGTTCAGCTGGAAAAAAATAAAGGTTTTTAAAAAAAATGCTTTAGAGGAATGTGACAGAAGACATGACTAAGTGACTTAGGGAAATCAAAACCCTATCACAGTGATAACATAATGTAAACAACTGCATCACATGACCACAGAGATGACTCACAGAAACAAAGTGTACGCTGCATCCTGATATCCGTACACCGGCCTCGATGGCAAGTTTTTGAGCATGAGCCCCTTTGAAGGAAGGCAGCAAGGACGGGTGGATGTTCAACATGCGTCCTGTCCACTTGTCAACAAACTCCCCTGTGGAAAACAACACAGCATAAATTAAAACAAAGTCAGTTGATTTCAACGAGCTCACAAAATTGAAGAACCTAGTGCTAAAAGTATTTAAGTCACATTTTCTCAAATTCAATCTAAGCAGTGAACTTATAACATCTGGTTTATGCAAATCTACTGTATAAAGTTGAAAACAATACAATGTAAAAAGAAGGTCCAAATTTTTAACAGTCTAAAAAATTAAAATGCTATCATAAAAAAGACACCCAAAAAAATAATCAAAACTTGATTATCTCAAAATGCGTAATTTGTGACTGAGGTACTTTAAGCACTAGGCTCTTCAATATAACCCCAGACAAGAATAAACATCCTACAGGATTTTTTCTTACGTGTCAACAGCAGTGGGCAATTATTAGGACTCTGATCTGGCCTTGCCTGCTCAGATCCATTACAAAATTAAATTTGTAAGTTACGATTCAGGCCCTACACCACAGGCATCCGCACTCCTCTTTATGTCTTTATGATGAGCTCTTTATGAAATTCAGAAAGTAATTTCACAGAAAAGAAATGCAAAAATTTCTGTAACCAATATTGAGCATAATGGGGGTGAGACTGCAGTCAGGCACATGGGATGAATGTTGTGTTTGCGCTGACAACCTAATTGTTTTGCCACACCCACTCCCTCCTTTCCTATATAAGCTCACACTTTTCCCTTCTTGCTTCATTGACTCTTCAGATTTCACCGCAGCTAAGTTTTTATTTTTTATATTCTTATTTCTTATTCGTTTTATTTGTGTACCTTTTTTGTTCGTTGAGGAAGGCTCTTTGCCGAAACGTTTGCTGTTTTGTTACGTCCTGTCAGGCTAACTCATACCCTGTTTACATGTTATCCATTTACTAACCAATATTGAATAACCTTTATTTTTTGGTCAACCAAAACTCTAAAATGAAAGGAAACTCAACATAGCCAACACGTCCACTTTCAATTCAAGGTTAAATTTATCCAATTTTGGAACTCCCAAAATTTGAAGAGCCATCATAATTTAATGTATTAAGAATCTCACAAAGCAATACGGAGTATACAATATTTATAAAATTGTACTTATTAGTTTCCAATGTAATGCACCAAACTAAGCTTTACATCATCGAAAATTTTAATGGATTTTTTTTTAAATGATGGAGGCTTGTAATTATAACAAAACAAAATTTTTCCTTTAAAATAAAAAAAAGGTTTCAAGAAACACTGACCTGTTAATATTCTCATGAAGCCAGCCAGACAAACAATATCAATACCGTGCAGCACCAGCTGGTCATGCACAGCGGCATCAAAGTCCTTCCTGCTCTTGTACTCCTCATGTCTGATGACCTGCATGGTGCACAAACAAAGTCAGCCGTATCAATGGGCAATCATAATAAACAAAGTCAGCCGTCTCAATGGGCAATCATAATAAACAAAGTCAGCCGTCTCAATGGGCAATCATAATAAACAAAGTCAGCCGTATCAATGGGCAATCATAATAAACAAAGTCAGCCGTCTCAATGGGCAATCATAATAAACAAAGTCAGCCGTATCAATGGGCAATCATAATAAACAAAGTCAGCCGTATCAATGGGCAATCATAATAAACAAAGTCAGCCGTATCAATGGGCAATCATAATAAACAAAGTCAGCCGTCTCAATGGGAAATCATAATAAACAAAGTCAGCCGTATCAATGGGCAATCATAATAAACAAAGTCAGCCGTATCAATGGGCAATCATAATAAACAAAGTCAGCCGTATCAATGGGCAATCATAATAAACAAAGTCAGCCGTATCAATGGGCAATCATAATAAACAAAGTCAGCCGTATCAATGGGCAATCATAATAAACAAAGTCAGCCGTATCAATGGGCAATCATAATAAACAAAGTCAGCCGTATCAATGGGCAATCATAATAAACAAAGTCAGCCGTATCAATGGGCAATCATAATAAACAAAGTCAGCCGTATCAATGGGCAATCATAATAAACAAAGTCAGCTGTCTCAATGGGCAATCATAATAAACAAAGTCAGCCGTATCAATGGGCAATCATAATAAACAAAGTCAGCCGTATCAATGGGCAATCATAATAAACAAAGTCAGCCGTCTCAATGGGCAATCATAATAAACAAAGTCAGCCGTCTCAATGGGCAATCATAATAAACAAAATCAGCCGTGTCAATTTGCAATCATAGTGGATCATTTTAACATGTATCTGATGACCTGCATGGTGCACACACAAAGTCAAACATCTCAAAAGGAACATCATAGTGGATCATTTTAACATGTATCTGATGACCTGCATGGTGCACACACAAAGTCAACCATCTCAAAAGGAACATCATAGTGGATCATTCTAACAAAATTTACATCAATAGCTACCCAACCCTCGCTCAGTCACTGAAGGAGGTGTTCTATGTGCACGCACAAACACACTTCAACTTTCAAAAGCAATCCATCGCATCAGTATATCATAGAGTTTGTGTTAAAAAAAAATAAAGAAATGTTGGCAAAGAGATTGGCCAGCTTGGTTTTGTAGTCGATCTGAGTTAAATTTCACAGGGTTCTTGCAAAAATCTAAAATTAAAAAATCCAAAATTTTTCCAGGACAAAATATAGAGTTCCATCCTGCAGTTCCCTGAGCTTTAGGAATCCTGATTTCAAGCTGTAAAAATATTCCTGTAATTTCTTGGACACATAGAGGTGTGGGTTATAAAGAAGAATCAAACAGAACATTCACACACATATCAAGTTGAATAAAAGATTTGAATTCTTTAGAAAAGTAAAGCAAACTCTGGCATGACAACAATTCTCACCAATGTCTTAATGCCCGCCCTCTGAGCCCTAGCCAGGCCAGCCACACCGGGTTTGTTGGAAATAACAAGGGTTATCTCAGCTGCAGAGTTATGGTTCTTGTTCTGGGTGTGGTCAATCAGGGCTTGCAGGTTGGTGCCTGGGGGAGGGAAAGGGTTGACTTGATCAAACAACAGCAGTACGTGACGTTTTGGCGCCGCCATTTTTGCGCACAGATGGCCTAAGCCATTATTTACCGTTCCTGCCTAATCATGCCTGTGCTTCACATTTATAAAAGTGCAAGAGTGTTGGAGACTAAAATCATAAGTTAAGTAGAGTTTCATAAATATATCACATATTATAATTCTGTTAAACCAGTAAAATGGAAACTGATACATCGAAGTGTGGTAAAGAAAAGTTGAATCACGAAGGATACTGTTATGTGTTCGATAAGTTTAGTGCAGACCATTCCAAGAAGTTCTGGCGATGTGAGCTGAAGAACGAATGCAAGGATCGTTTATTAAAAGTTTATAAACTTTAAGTTAAATAAAAAGTTATTTTTAAATGGCGCCAAAATGTCCTGCGCCAAAACGGCCGCGCCAAAAAGTCCTGCTTCAAACAACAGTAACCTCCGTAACCCTCTTGATACCACACCATGTTAGAAGCCATCATTAGCTGCCCTAGCCCGTGAATAGCTAGCCGCCCTAGCCATGAATAGCCTCCCTAGCCATGAATAGCCACCAACTTAGCCATCATTACCCACCCTAGCCATCAGTAGCCTCCCTAGCCATCAGTTAATACCCTTGCCATCAAAATTACCATAATCTTTCAGCTTTTATTAGCATGTAGTAAAATGATGGTACCTCCCGAGATTAAATTTTATAAATCCAGTATTATAACTTCTTTGCCTTGGATACAACTGAGACAAACTGTTGAAATTTACACAGCTTACCCAATGCACTGGCTCTGATATATCTAATAGAGAGTTTAGTTCTGTTACAAATAAGATTTTAATTCAAACATAACAGGTCATTATAATAATAATTTGATCATTTATATAGCATAGTACCACAGCAAGCAGCTGGTCTCACGGCCCTTCACATAAAAATAGTAACACACATATAATTGTATGCAAAACATTCATATCCTAACTAGAACATGATGGTGCACATAAGCTACGTTTATCATTTAAAGAAATCTTTGTTGTTTAAATTAATTTGAAAAGTAAAGTTTGAACAGATACTTGTTTTTTAGAGCAGCCTTGAAGGCCTTAGTAGTAGGAATTATAATCCTTAAAGATGCTTACGTTTGATAAAAATGTAAAACTTCTCTGGTTTTTTCCTGACATCCCAAGTCTTGCAGCATGGCAACAATGAAAATGTAAACAACAGTTGTGCATGGCATAACTAATAGTTAATCTGCAATTATACAAAGTTTGGAGTGCTGTAGAGCTTTCAACTAGAATACAAGACACAGCAACAATGCATGTGAATAAAAAAATCTAGATTTTCATCTGTAGAAATAGACTAATGCAGGTCTTAAAGTTTCCGCAAATGCCCTCATCAAATTAAAACAGCACCGTCACCTGATCCAGATATCAGAACTCCAACTTTCTTTTTCCTCTCTGGGAGTCTTGGGCGTGGCCAGCTGGCTGAAAGTGCAGCCCCCAGACTGTCGATAACAACCTTCTCGGCTTCCGCTCCTGTGGGAGAAAGAGGTTCATTTAAATGTTGGGAATTTCTTGGGAAAGGAGCCAAACGTAAAGTTAATTTGAAGCCTTTTTTTTTAACCATTGGCTCATTGACATGTTTTTTAACCATTTGCTCATTGACATGTTTTTTTTAACCATTGGCTCATTAACATGTTTTTAAAACCTATGCAGCAGGGAAGAGAAGAAAATAAAAAATGTTTTTGTTTCTAAAGATGCTTGAGTAGATGCAGCTCTGCCCTGCAATGGCACGATATCTTCATCTACCAAAACATGGGGCAGCTCTGCCCTGCAATGGCACGATATCTTCATCTAACAAAACATGGGGCAGCTCTGCCCTGCAATGGCATGATATCTTCATCTACAGAAACATGGGGCAGCTCTGCCCTGCAATGGCACGATATCTTCATCTACCAAAACATGGGGCAGCTCTGCCCTGCAATGGCACGATATCTTCATCTAACAAAACATGGGGCAGCTCTGCCCTGCAATGGCATGATATCTTCATCTACAGAAACATGGGGCAGCTCTGCCCTGCAATGGCACGATATCTTCATCTACCAAAACATGGGGCAGCTCTGCCCTGCAATGGCACTATATCTTCATCTACCAAAACATGGGGCAGCTCTGCCCTGCAATGGCACGATATCTTCATCTATCAAAACATGGGGCAGCTCTGCCCTGCAATGCACGATAGCTTCATCTACGAAAACATGGGGCAGCTCTCCCTACAATGGCACAAAATCATCTACCAAAACATGGGGCAGCTTTGCCCTACAATGGCATGATATTATATCTTCATCAACCATAACATGTTGCAGCTCTGCCCTACAATGGGACTTGGGCTCTGAACAGCCAGTCACTTATGCCAATGGGTACAGAACTTATGCCAATGGGAACAGAACTTATGCCAATGATTACAGAACTTATGCCAATAGGTACAATACTTATGCCAATGTGTACAAGACTTATGCCAATGTGTACAAGACTTATGCCAATGTGTACAAGACTTATGCCAATGTGTACAAGACTTATGCCAATAGGTACAATACTTATGCCAATGTGCACAAGACTTATGCCAATGTGTACAAGACGTATGCCAATGTGTACAAGACTTATGCCAATAGGTACAATACTTATGCCAATAGGTACAATACTTATGCCAATGTGTACAATACTTATGCCAATGTGTACAAGACTTATGCCAATAGGTACAATACTTATGCCAATGTGTACAATACTTATGCCAATGTGTACAATACTTATGCCAATGGGTACAAGACTTATGCCAATATGTACAAGACTTATGCCAATAGGTACAAGACTTATGCCAATAGGTACAAGACTTATGCCAATAGGTACAAGACTTATGCCAATGTGTACAAGACTTATGCCAATGTGTACAAGACTTATGCCAATGTGTACAAGACTTATGCCAATAGGTACAACACTTATGCCAATGTGTACAAGACTTATGCCAATGTGTACAAGACTTATGCCAATGTGTACAAGACTTATGCCAATGTGTACAAGACGTATGCCAATAGGTACAATACGTATGCCAATGTGCACAAGACTTATGCCAATGTGTACAAGACGTATGCCAATGTGTACAAGACTTATGCCAATAGGTACAATACTTATGCCAATAGGTACAATACTTATGCCAATGTGTACAATACTTATGCCAATATGTACAATACTTATGCCAATGTGTACAAGACTTATGCCAATAGGTAAAATACTTATGCCAATGTGTACAAGACTTATGCCAATGTGTACAATACTTATGCCAATGTGTACAATACTTATGCCAATAGGTACAAGACTTATGCCAATATGTACAAGACTTATGCCAATAGGTACAAGACTTATGCCAATAGGTACAAGACTTATGCCAATGTGTACAAGACTTATGCCAATGTGTACAAGACTTATGCCAATAGGTACAACACTTATGCCAATGTGTACAATACTTATGCCAATGTGTACAAGACTTATGCCAATAGGTAAAATACTTATGCCAATGTGTACAAGACTTATGCCAATAGGTACAAGACTTATGCGAATGTGTACAAGACTTATGCCAATGTGTACAAGACTTATGCCAATAGGTACAAGACTTATGCCAATGTGTACAAGACTTATGCCAATGTGTACAAGACTTATGTCAATGTGTTCAAGACTTATGCCAATAGGTACAAGACTTATGCTATTGTGTACAAGACTTATGCCAATAGGTACAATACTTATGCCTATGTGTACAAGACTTATGCCAATGTGTACAAGACTTATGCCAATGTGTACAAGACTTGTGCCAATAGGTACAATACTTATGCCAATGTGTACAATACTTATGCCAATGTGTACAATACTTATGCCAATGTGTACAAGACTTATGCCTATAGGTACAAGACTTATGCCAATAGGTACAAGACTTATGCCAATGTGTACAAGACTTATGCCAATGTGTACAAGACTTATGTCAATGTGTTCAAGACTTATGCCACTAGGTACAAGACTTATGCCAATGTGTACAAGACTTATGCCAATAGGTACAATACTTATGCCAATGTGTACAATACTTATGCCAATGTGTACAATACTTATGCCAATGTGTACAAGACTTATGCCAATAGGTACAATACTTATGCCAATGTGTACAAGACTTATGCCAATAGGTACAATACTTATGCCAATGTGTACAATACTTATGCCAATGTGTACAAGACTTATGCCAATGTGTACAAGACTTATGCCATTGTGTACAAGACTTATGCCAATGTGTACACGACTTATGCCAATGGGTACAAGACTTAGTGGGACCCAAGATATCTCACATAAAAATTTATACTCACTGGTAACCAAGATTACAGATTTGGACAACAACAAAATGGGAGCATTCAGAATGAAAAACAGCTGTTACCGTTAAAGCCAAATTTTATCCTATGGCTAAAGAATGTAAATTAATCAGCCCTTGTTTGTATTTTTGTTGTTAAGACTGACTAAATAAATAAAATGTACGACATAGCTACGTAAACTACATTAACAACATAGCTTTCAACACAGACTACATAAACAACATTAACAACATAGCTTTCAAAAGTTAAAAAATTCAATTTCAAGGCTGAGAACATATCTTTCAACATTTACAATGCATCTTGCAAGTCGGCAGACCAGTTGAAAAAACTCACCAGATATGTTGACAACAGAGCCAACCACCCTGGCGTTGGCCTGACTCTCAGACAAGATCGTAAGGACGTCAGTGACGTTACTTTTGCTGACAATCAGCACAGCTCCGAGGCCACAGTTGAAGGTCCTGGCCATTTCTTGATCATTGATTTTACCCTTTAAAAAATTGGATGGAACATGTCAATATTAACCAAACATGTCGAGATTAACCAAACATGTCAATATTAACCAAACATGTCGAGATTAACTAAACATGTCGAGATTAACCAAACATGTCCAGATTAACCAAATATTCAACATGAAAATACAAAGAGAGATATTCTGGTAGAGGTAAAGATATTCAGAACAATGTTCCCACTAAGGTTCGAGAGTCTATGTGAAGAGTAGCACAGCATCCGCAAAGTAGCACAGCATCCATGTTTTGTTCAAAATTTTACACTCCTCAGACTTAAATATTATATTATCCTTATCAAAATTTGCTGCACGGTAGTTCTAAACTGCTGAGCGGAGTCATCCAGACATCTGCATGGCGGCGCAGCTTAAAGGGAACATTGACTCTGCCATAGAAATAATCCCAGATCTACCAGTCCTAGATCAGCTTGATGCTCCACCGTCACTAGAGGAGCTTAGTAGGGCTATCGATCATCTGAGCAATGGGAAGGCCCCAGGCAACGATGGCATTCCTGCAGAAGTCCTTAAGCACGGCCAGCCAGCACTACTGAAGCCTCTGCACGAACTCATGTGTGATTGCTGGGAACACGGTCACATCCCACAGGATATGCGTGACGCCAAAATAGTCATGCTTTATAAAAACAAAGGTGATCGCAGCGATTGCAATAACTATCGTGGCATCTCCTTACTGAGTATTGTGGGAAAGGCTTTTGCCAGAGTGATCCTTGCACGCCTGCAAACTCTGGCACATAATGTTTACCCGGAATCACAATGCGGTTTTCGGGCTGGCCGGTCAACCATGTACATAATCTTCTCACTCCGTCAGCTACAAGAGAAGTGTCGGGAGCAACAGAAAGCCCTCTTCGTTGCCTTCATAGATCTAACAAAGGCATTTGACCTGGTCAGCCGCAAGGGTCTGCTACGTATATTGGAAAAAATAGGATGTCCACCGCGGCTTCTCTCCATCATTGAGTCCTTCCACACCAACATGCAAAGCACAGTGTTCTTCGATGGCGCCACCTCAGAACCCTTCCCAGTTTGTAGCGGAGTCAAACAGGGCTGTGTACTGGCTCCAACACTCTTCGGTATCTTTTTCTCGATGCCACTGCGTCATGCTTTCAAGGACTGCTTCGAGGGTGTAAACATCCATACCAGGATGGATGGAAATCTATACAACATCAGCCGTCTCCGGGCGAAGAGAAAAGTGGAAACGGTTTTAATTAGAGAGTTGCTCTTCGCTGATGACGCAGCCCTTACCTCACATTCAGAGATAGGTCTCCAACTTTTGGTCGATAAGTTCTCAGAAGCATGCAAGGATTTTGGTCTAACGATAAGCCTAAAAAAGACCAACATTATGAGACAAGGAACAGACTGCCTCCCAGCAATCTCCATTGAGGGAAACACCTTGGATGTCGTCGAGGATTTTACCTACCTTGGCAGTAACATCACAAGCACACTCTCCCTGGAAAATGAAATTGAAACCAGAATCGGCAAGGCTGCATCATTAATGGCTAGGCTGAATCAAAGAGTGTGGAACAATGCACAGCTCACTGATAGGACGAAAATCACTGTGTACCAGGCCTGCGTGCTCAGCACACTCCTCTATGGCAGCGAGTGCTGGACGACCTATGCCAAACAAACAAAGCAACTCAACAGCTTCCACTTACGATGCTTGCGCAGGATTCTGCACATCAAGTGGCAGGACAAGATCATGAATGTCGAGGTACTCAGAAGGAGTCATATGCTGAGCATGCACTCAATTCTGAGTGAGAGGCGCCTGTGGTGGTTGGGACATGTCCGCAGGATGAGCTCGGAGCGCATTCCAAGAGCCTTGCTTTACGGCGAGCTGGCAACTGGTATGCGGAAGAGAGGACGCCCTTGCTTGCGCTTCAAGGATGTCTGCAAGAAAGAAATGACTCTGGCGCAGATTGACCATAAAACGTGGGAGACCATTGCTGAGGAGCGCACCTCCTGGCGGGCAAAAGTACGCGAGGGCATCCTAGTCGCGGAAGCTTCCCTTGCAGCCAGGAGTGAGGAGAAAAGGGCCAGGAGAAAGAGGAGGGGGGGTGGAGGGGCAGGAGGAAACGCCATCATCCCTTGAGGATGGACGGATGCCATAGAATAGAATAGATTCTGTCAGAAGCCGAGATACTCATACAGGTTTAAAAACAGCATGGATGGGGAAAACTATGTTTCAATTAAATGGGACCATGGAAACTAAACAATTCTGACTTAGTGTGAACTACCACAGTGGATGTTCAATGGACTCACCATGTACTGCAATCAGCCAAACACCGGCTGAACCTCCCCTTAACACTAAAACTATCTGAAGACTAAGTCTGTAGGACACTAACTACCACAGTAGATGTCCAATGGACTAACCATGTACTGCAACCAGCCAAACACCGGCTGAACCTCCCAACTGCTGGCATCCAATCTAACGCCAGAGCCAGGGGGGAGAACCCTGGGTATGTTCTCCGTCAGTCCGCCGCCAGTGATGTGAGCAAACCCCTTGACCTTCCCCGAGTGCACGGCGGGAAGGACTGACTTGACATAAACCTCTGTTGGGGTGAGCAGCTTTCTGCCTGCAAATAGAAATCCGAAGTAAAACATTTTTTTTTCCTGAAGTCAAAAGTAAAAATATATCACATTTGTTTACTGCAGACGGTGAGAATATTAACGTTGACAACATATGGTTAGAGGACTTCATCCCTAGATATTTTCTGTTTCCATACTTTATTCCGAGCTTGTTTTCCTATAACCCTTTTTAGGGGCATAGAGGCTAACAAAAACGTATTAGCCCCACAATGGGACAAAATATCCAAGTGTCAGTGAAAATACGTCAACTTTCTTTTTCATATTTTGAGGTCTTGCGAGACATTCATTTGTTCACTTCCTTCTATTTTATCCCATGCTCTAATAATCGCTGCCCTGAGAG
The DNA here is from genome assembly GCA_944989445.1 of Ampullaceana balthica. NCBI lineage: Eukaryota > Metazoa > Mollusca > Gastropoda > Lymnaeidae > Ampullaceana > Ampullaceana balthica. The sequence continues at coordinate 163,779 of CALYLW010000902.1, read as the reverse complement.
AGGTTTCATGGCTGTGGTTTCATTTTTTTTTCTTCACATTTGTTGGTGTTGGCAATGTGGTTGTTACAGTGGTAGTGAGGCATTCTATGGTTTAATTTATTGGACATTGACGTCACAGAAATTAATTGAATAAGATAGGCAGCAAGATAAGTACCAGTGTGGCACTAATTTCAGATCTTCCCCAATCGGGAGGAAAGTGATAGCGATTTTCTGGTAACAGTGTGTAATATGTATACATATGTAGTGCATACGATGGAAAATACACAAACTTTAAATGTTTATTTGTAAAGTGTTCATTGTTTGATTAACCTTGGATGCCCCAGGAAAGAACATAATAAAATAATAAACCTAGCTTCAATTCATTTTACTCTGCTTGTTATTTCATTTAAATATATTAATTAAAATATCAGATAGAATAGGACTGCGATAAAGCTTTTAATTTAAAAAAATACAAAATACACAAACAAATGAAAATGTAATATATTATTTAAAATCCCAAAATTTTTACTACATGTAGCTTTACCCTAAATGTCACAAAAATCATTAAGAAAAACTTTCCCGTTCTGGACTCTTTAATGGAGCTCGCTTGCCCTATAAAGGGTTAATAATCATGTCACCTTCCAAATGCCAACCAGCGCCTGCCCACTTTGGTGAGTAGTGGTGTGTAGGTCATATGGTCATGTATGACCCTCTGAGGTTACCCAGCAAGTACACTGCCAAGGATTTATCAGCTGAAGTTTGCTGTTGCACTTACAAAAAGGGTGTTGCTTTTTTAAAAATATATATTTTTTGGTGATTAAATAATTACAGTAGTTCAAAGTTCAGCATGGCTCTCCCCCAATCACTTACACAAATTTCTTGGTCAGTTACGTGTATAGAGTGTATCAGATCAAGATAAAATTGTTAAAAATACAGTCGAACCCACTTACCTCGAGCTCGGCCACCCTATTATGTCGACGTTTTTTATTGGAACCGCCAAATTCTCTCTTTGTCTTAGTATTTTTTCATCGGCTAGTTCGATTTTTCTAAGTCGCCGAAACCTAGTACCTCGAGCACAAAAGAGGGCCAAATTTGCAACTTTACTTGCTTAGCTCGATTTTCGTCGGTTGACCTAGGAATGCACTCTGTCATTTTTAGTTCAAAACAGTGTTGACATCTCGTTTTTCTTCGAGACTTCCGGCTATTGTGTTGTTTTGCGTATGTGAATTATAATTCGACGTGTATCCATGGAGTATGTATTCACCCGAGGTACTGGACAATCGCGTTAGAGGTCCTGAATCGTCATTATTTCGCAGTGCATGTTATATTATTATTAAACTCAATTCATTTTCTGATGCATTAATCATTTTATTTTTAAAGATAAACGAATATCTTTAGAAATGAAAATAAAGGTTTGTATCGAGAATAGACGGTGGTTTTTATATAATTAAATAAAAAATTAATAAATTATTATTCTTTTAAAAGTTTGTTGTTGCTTTGTTACCAGTAAGATACGTGACTGTGACACTAACACGCGCGTGACGATGAAATGAAATCATTTCTGATAAGGAATGATTTTTTTTAAAAATCGCTTAGACTTATTTGCCGGCCGAGATCTAACACAGTACACACTTACACACAGCGTGCTGTGATCAACGGTCAAGGCCACAATAGTTTTATTTATATTACAAGTTTGATTGACTGAGGAAATTCGAGAACGTTCTGATAGTTAAGTAACAGATATCCTGCACGTCAAAAGCATTAAACTTAAAATAACCATATTGATTTGTTTATTTGTATTTTAAATTCGCTGATACGACGGCAAAAGCGACTGTGACACGGCGAAGCATAAACTTTTAGCGCATGCGCAGACAATTATAAACTGGTAACTTATTTTTCATTAAATGGAATCGAAACATGACAGAGACGTAATCAAAGTCCTTTACTTCGGCATAAATATATATACATGTGTATATATATATATAAATTCCCGATTAGTCATAACTTTTCCCGATTTTCAAGGCCGAGAATTTATTTTTAAGAATTCCCGACTTTTTCCCGTTTTCCTGAGTGGGAACCATGGTTATATTTAAATTTTAAACGCTCCTTAAAAACGAATGGTCATTACAACCTTAGGAAAGGGTGAAGAAATATTAGGGTTCCGATACGATTCCGATTAATCATCCCATCACTAATTAACGCTAACTAATTAATCATGTACATAAAGAAATTTCAAGCACATGTTAATATTTTGCCGCCATATTGGTTTTCGTTTTAACTCGATCATCGGTTATGTCGACGCCATTTTTCATACCCAAACGCCGTCGACTTAAGCGGTTTCGACTGTACTGTTGAAAGTAGTAGTGATAAAGTTACTCTTAAAGATACATCTGAAACAGAATACAACACTAGATCTGCAGGTAATCAGCAGGTAGTAATAACAGCGGTGAACAGAGTGGCTGTTTATATTGCAAAGAATGTTTAAATAACTTTAATTTGTTAAGGGATGAGACCAGTTTGGCAGGGGTATGAGAATCACTGATTGCCCCCCCCCCATGAGACCCGTTGGAAGGGGTATGAGAATCACTGTCTGGGCCCCCCATGAGACCAGTTGGCAGGGGTATGAGAATCACTGTCTGGGCCCCCCATGAGACCAGTTGGCAGGGGTATGAGAATCACTGTCTGGGCCCCCATGAGACCAATTGGCAGGGGTATGAGAATCACTGCCTGGGCCCCCCATGAGACCAGTTGGCAGGGGTATGAGAATCACTGTCTGGGCCCCCATGAGACCAATTGGCAGGGGTATGAGAATCACTGTCTGGGCCCCCATGAGACCAATTGGCAGGGGTATGAGAATCACTGTCTGGGCCCCCCATGAGACCAGTTGGCAGGGGTATGAGAATCACTGTCTGGGCCCCCATGAGACCAATTGGCAGGGGTATGAGAATCACTGTCTGCCCCCCCCCCATGAGACCAGTTGGCAGGGGTATGAGAATCACTGTCTGGGCCCCCAATGTTTAGTCTCGATGGTTGCCGAGTCTAATCTGTCAACTCTTTCACCCTTCCGTTAACACTGGTTGTTAGAATAAGTACCGACACCAGTGTATCATGTACTTCTTCTAGTACTTTATAAGTATACATCCACAATTTTCTTAACGTTATAGTAATATAACAATTGCATAACTCCAGTGACTACGCAGTTCCCGACAGTGATTCTCATACTCCTGACACAGTTCATTTTCAGATTTAATTTTCAAAAATGTAAAGAAGCAAAGAGGCCCATTCCATATATTAAAATGTATTAATTTTTTTTAAATCTAAAAATCACATCTATTTATAAAAACAGATTTATACTTAATTGTATTGGTTTAAAAATATTTAATGCACTCAGAATACATTTATTATTTTTGTCAAACTTACACCAGCAAAGTATCATAGTTGTTGGTAAACCTGATATATGTCATACAGATGAAGGCATTACTTATGTGTGTATTAGTCCAAAAATAAAGAGTTAATTTACAGTTTCAGCCACAGCAATCGTTTGTAAGAAACATAACATACCATAATCTGTTTTCAAGTCATAGTAGGATAATTGTTTTAAAATCATGGACATTCATTCTATTGAGTAACTTAAAACTGTGGGGAAAAAGACACAAAACCATTGAATTCAATTAGACAAAAATGTATTGAAAGAAAAAATATGGCATAGAATGTCCCAGAATTTCATCATATTTATAAATCCCTTATATTAACTTCACCATCTTGTCTTTCTGTTGTGGTCCCGCCCGCCCGCGTAAAAAAAGAAAGTAAAAAATGACCCACATAGACTTTTGTCACCTAACAATGCATTCTATCAAAATTTCAGATCGATCAAATGTACCATAATTAAATTAATGAATTTTTATATTAACTCTATGTATCTCTATGTAGCATGTAAATGTTTATGCTACTCTGTCGTGCTGTGAGTATTATATTGAACATAATAAATACTTTTAGTTATGTCTCATATATAAGGGATTTCTAGTCAAAAACTTTGTTTTTACAGGTTAATTCTATTGTCGTCTATTACTAAACTAGCATTCCCTTAGTCCGGTAGCCCCCACCATGTCATACATAAATTATGTACATAATAAACAAACAAATCAACAAATGCAACCAATGTCAAGGTCTTGTCAAAGGGGCAGGGCATGTCGAACCTCAATTTATCCCGTAGCCCCCACCATGTCATATATATATATATATATATATATATATATATATATATATATATATATATATATATATATATATATATTATATATATATATATATATATATATATATGGTTCGTCCGTTGATTCGACGAAGACCACTCTAGTCATCCCAGGGTTGCTGGGACTGGCTTTGTTTGTGCGTGCGCAGATGGCTGATGAGGCCGATCCTTGCACGGAAGGTTAAAAAAGCTACAAATCACATCTATTTATAAAAACAGATTTATGCTCAATTGTAGTAGTTTAAAAATATTTTATATATATATATAAGTGTATGTGACCAACTCACCCAATGTCAAGGTCTTGTCAAAGGGACAGGGCATGTCGAACCTCAAGTTGTGCAGCTCAACCACCTTTCTGACCAGGCTGAACCCGTTGCTGTGGAGGCCGCTGGACGGCAGGCCAATCACAGCGTCGCCGGCCTGGATCTCAGTCGTGGACGTTATCATCTTGGATTTTTCCACCACGCCCACTGAGAATCCGCCCAGGTCGTAGATGTTGCCCGAGTAGATTGAAGGCAAGTAAGAGATATGCTGCTCTAAAATAAAAGTAAAAACAAAACTTTAAACTTTTCTGATGTCTCTACGGTTGATGGAGCGGGTGTGAAATGGATGGGGTGTGAGATGGATGAGGTGTGAGATGGATGAGGCGTGAGATGGATGGGGCGTGAGATGGATGTGGCGTGATATGGATGGGGCATGAGATGGATGGGGTGTGAGATGGATGAGGTGTGAGATGGATGTGTTGTGAGATGGATGGGGTGTGAGATGGATGGGGTGTGAGATGGATGGGGTGTGAGATGGATAGGGTGTGAGATGGATAGGGTGTGAGATGGATGTGGTGTGAGATGGATAGGGTGTGAGATGGATGGGGTGTGAGATGGATGTGGTGTGAGATGGATGTGGTGTGAGATGGATGGGGTGTGAGATGGATGTGGTGTGAGATGGATGGGGTGTGAGATGGATGTGGTGTGAGATGGATAGGGTTTGAGATGGATGGGGTGTGAGATGGATGTGGTGTGAGATGGATGTGGTGTGAGATGGATGGGGTGTGAGATGGATGTGGTGTGAGATGGATGGGGTGTGAGATGGATGTTGTGTGAGATAGATGGTATGTGAGATGGATGTGGTGTAATGTGTCCAGGGATTGTTCTAGCTGTTCCTAGGCACAAACAAAAAAAGAAACAAAACCGAAGTGGCAAAAAGCTCATTAAATTACCCTGGTGATCAACAAATTATTAAATTGCTTGGTGATAAACAGTTCATTTACTTGCCCCAGTGATAGTTAGCTCATTCACTTGCCCCAGTGATAGTTAGCTCATTCACTTGCCCCAGTGATAGTTAGCTCATTCACTTGCCCCAGTGATAGTTAGCTCATTCACTTGCCCCAGTGATAGTTAGCTCATTCACTTGCCCCAGTGATAGTTAGCTCATTCACTTGCCCCAGTGATAGTTAGCTCATTCCCTTGCCCCAGTGATAGTTAGCTCATTCACTTGCCCCAGTGATAGTTAGCTCATTCACTTGCCCCAGTGATAGTTAGCTCATTCACTTGCCCCAGTGATAGTTAGCTCATTTACTAGGGGTCTACCGATATGCATTTTTGCCGATATGCCGATACCGATATTACCGATATTTTTTTGCCGATATGAGTATTTGTTAGGACACAAACCAGCGGTCATATTTGATGACATCATTCCTAAATCTATCACTCGTAATTATTTATCTATTATATTAGGGGACTACCGATATGCATTTTTGCCGATATAACCGAAAAAAACTTTCCGAAATGAGTGCCAATATGAGTTTTTTTATAGGACAAATACCAGCGGTCATATTTGATGACGTCATTCTTAAATTTATCACTCTTAATTATTTATATTTTATATTAGGGGTCTTCTTCTTCGTTCTCAATTTGAATATTGCGTGCCGACGAGTTTTGCGCCAATTGGCCCGTGGTCTCCGACTTCAGCCTGCTGTTTTTTCTTGATGTGCTTCCATAGCCTTTGGTCAGCCAAGACCATCTGCAAGGCAGCAGTTGATTTTGGCAAGTGATGCAGCGCTCACATGCCACGGCTATAAGGGTTCCACGCATTACCCAGCCGCCTTTTATTTTCCCTAACTATGCGTTAGGTACCCACTCGAAGCTGGGTGGACTCGGGGACGCCCTAGACCCCGGGAACAAATCCATGGCATCCCATGGATTCGAACCCGTGACCATCGGTACGTCAGTCGAGCGCGCTGCCACTCGACCACTGTATCCCCCATATTAGGGGTCTACCGATATGCATTTTGGCCGATATTAGTGATATTTTTTCCCGAGTGCAAATATGAGTATTTGTTAGGACATAAAATAACAGCGGTCATATTTGATGATGTCATTCTTAAATTTATCACTCGTAATTATTTATATTTTATAATTTAGGGGTCTGCTGATATGCAGTTTCGCCGATATTACCGATTTTTGTGTGTGGCCGAAACAAAGTTTCTGATGTGTTTACAAGTTCCAATTCATGACCTATATAAGACTTATGACAAAACAAACCGTCCTTTATAAAATGTACAAGAAAAATTAGGAACTCCTTTTGAAACTTTAACTCATAATTATTAATTCTAACCAATAGTTTAATGGTTTTTTTTGCACATGGCCACCTTTTATGAATGAAACAATGAGAACAAAGTAATTGTAGTAGAGTGAAAATGAGGTTGAAGGATCAATGGTTGCCAATGACAATAAGTCTGCACGCGGTACATTTTGTTATTCCATACGAAACGAAATGTTTTAGGCATCTGCGATTCTGCGTGCATCTTTGCTATTAGAGCAATTACGTCAATATAATGTTTACATGTTATCCAGTTTATTAGAGCAATTACGGTATACTTGGCATCGGCACTAGTTACACAGTATTTCCGAGTATACGAAAATTGGCAGATACCTAAACAATATTATAGCACATGGCATACTGTATCGTGGCTGCACATATTAATACTAGGACCATTTTGGCTATTTCAATACATGTATCGGGGTCGATATATTAATTTTATTAATTTGTCGAGATATTGTAAATCTAAATGACAGGGTTTTTTCTTTTTTTTTACGTAAAAAAAATATCGGTGATGTCAATATCGGGATCTTTCCATGCTACCGATACCAATATTGCAGATATCCAGATATCGGTGCCGATATATTGGCCAGCCGATATATCGGTAGACTCCTATCATTTACTTGCCCCAGTGATAGCTCATTTACTTGCCCCAGTGATAGTTAGCTCATTAAATTGCTCCTGTGATATTTAGCTCATTAGCTTTTATTTCGTTTTCCTACTGAATTAGGACTTTCCTGAATGATGAAACATCTTAAATTTGTTTTCCAGTCATTAAATTAAAGTTTAAAAATACTCACCAATTAGAGCACAGCCAGCTTTGCGGCAGCCTTCCGCTACGCTCTTAAGCACAACTTCAACGAGGTCAGGATCTGGCCGACCAGTTCCCAGGTAGCAGGTGAAAAAGAGTGGATCAGCGCCACTTGCCAGAATGTCATTGACACACATGGCCACGAGATCTGTCCCAATGTCTGCATGGTCATTCAGGGCCTGTGCAATCTAGGTGAGATGAGAAAAATATGATGTAACAAGATCTGTTACCCATGATCATTCAAGGCCTGGGCAATCTAGGTGAGATGAGATAAATATGATGTAACAAGATCTGTCCCCATGATCATTCAAGGCCTAGACAATCTAGGTGTGATGAGATAAATATGATGTAACAAGATCTGTCCCCATGATCATTCAAGGCCTCGACAATCTTGGTGTGATGAGATAAATATGATGTAACAAGATCTGTCCCCATGATCATTCAAGGCCTAGACAATCTAGGTGAGATGAGAAAAATATGATGTAACAAGATCTGTCCCCATGATCATTCAAGGCCTAGACAATCTAGGTGTGATGAGATAAATATGATGTAACAAGATCTGTCCCCATGATCATTCAAGGCCTCGACAATCTAGGTGTGATGAGAAAAATATGATGTAACAAGATCTGTCCCCATGATCATTCAAGGCCTAGACAATCTAGGTGTGATGAGAAAAATATGATGTAACTAGATCTGTCCCCATGATCATTCAAGGCCTGGGCAATCTAGGTGTGATGAGAAAAATATGATGTAACAAGATCTGTCCCCATGATCATTCAAGGCCTCGACAATCTTGGTGTGATGAGAAAAATATGATGTAACAAGATCTGTCCCCATGATCATTCAAGGCCTAGACAATCTAGGTGTGATGAGAAAAATATTATGTAACAAGATCTGTCCCCATGATCATTCAAGGCCTAGACAATCTAGGTGTGATGAGAAAAATATGATGTAACAAGATCTGTCCCCATGATCATTCAAGGCCTAGACAATCTTGGTGTGATGAGAAAAATATGATGTAACAAGATCTGTCCCCATGATCATTCAAGGCCTAGACAATCTAGGTGTGATGAGATAAATATGATGTAACAAGATCTGTCCCCATGATCATTCAAGGCCTAGACAATCTAGGTGTGATGAGAAAAATATGATGTAACAAGATCTGTCCCCATGATCATTCAAGGCCTAGACAATCTAGGTGTGATGAGAAAATTATGATGTAACAAGATCTGTCCCCATGATCATTCAAGGCCTAGACAATCTTGGTGTGATGAGAAAAATATGATGTAACAAGATCTGTCCCCATGATCATTCAAGGCCTAGACAATCTTGGTGTGATGAGATAAATATGATGTAACAAGATCTGTCCCCATGATCATTCAAGGCCTGGGCAATCTAGGTGTGATGAGATAAATATGATGTAACAAGATCTGTCCCCATGATCATTCAAGGCCTGGGCAATCTAGGTGTGATGAGAAAAATATGATGTAACAAGATCTGTCCCCATGATCATTCAAGGCCTAGACAATCTTGGTGTGATGAGATAAATATGATGTAACAAGATCTGTCCCCATGATCATTCAAGGCCTCGACAATCTTGGTGTGATGAGATAAATATGATGTAACAAGATCTGTCCCCATGATCATTCAAGGCCTAGACAATCTAGGTGAGATGAGAAAAATATGATGTAACAAGATCTGTCCCCATGATCATTCAAGGCCTAGACAATCTAGGTGTGATGAGATAAATATGATGTAACAAGATCTGTCCCCATGATCATTCAAGGCCTCGACAATCTAGGTGTGATGAGAAAAATATGATGTAACAAGATCTGTCCCCATGATCATTCAAGGCCTAGACAATCTAGGTGTGATGAGAAAAATATGATGTAACTAGATCTGTCCCCATGATCATTCAAGGCCTGGGCAATCTAGGTGTGATGAGAAAAATATGATGTAACAAGATCTGTCCCCATGATCATTCAAGGCCTCGACAATCTTGGTGTGATGAGAAAAATATGATGTAACAAGATCTGTCCCCATGATCATTCAAGGCCTAGACAATCTAGGTGTGATGAGAAAAATATTATGTAACAAGATCTGTCCCCATGATCATTCAAGGCCTAGACAATCTAGGTGTGATGAGAAAAATATGATGTAACAAGATCTGTCCCCATGATCATTCAAGGCCTAGACAATCTTGGTGTGATGAGAAAAATATGATGTAACAAGATCTGTCCCCATGATCATTCAAGGCCTAGACAATCTAGGTGTGATGAGATAAATATGATGTAACAAGATCTGTCCCCATGATCATTCAAGGCCTAGACAATCTAGGTGTGATGAGAAAAATATGATGTAACAAGATCTGTCCCCATGATCATTCAAGGCCTAGACAATCTAGGTGTGATGAGAAAATTATGATGTAACAAGATCTGTCCCCATGATCATTCAAGGCCTAGACAATCTTGGTGTGATGAGAAAAATATGATGTAACAAGATCTGTCCCCATGATCATTCAAGGCCTAGACAATCTTGGTGTGATGAGATAAATATGATGTAACAAGATCTGTCCCCATGATCATTCAAGGCCTGGGCAATCTAGGTGTGATGAGATAAATATGATGTAACAAGATCTGTCCCCATGATCATTCAAGGCCTGGGCAATCTAGGTGTGATGAGAAAAATATGATGTAACAAGATCTGTCCCCATGATCATTCAAGGCCTAGACAATCTTGGTGTGATGAGATAAATATGATGTAACAAGATCTGTCCCCATGATCATTCAAGGCCTAGACAATCTTGGTGTGATGAGAAAAATATGATGTAACAAGATCTGTCCCCATGATCATTCAAGGCCTAGACAATCTTGGTGTGATGAGATAAATATGATGTAACAAGATCTGTCCCCATGATCATTCAAGGCCTGGGCAATCTAGGTGTGATGAGATAAATATGATGTAACAAGATCTGTCCCCATGATCATTCAAGGCCTGGGCAATCTAGGTGTGATGAGATAAATATGATGTAACAAGATCTGTCCCCATGATCATTCAAGGCCTAGACAATCTTGGTGTGATGAGATAAATATGATGTAACAAGATCTGTCCCCATGATCATTCAAGGCCTAGACAATCTTGGTGTGATGAGATAAATATGATGTAACAAGATCTGTCCCCATGATCATTCAAGGCCTAGACAATCTAGGTGTGATGAGATAAATATGATGTAACAAGATCTGTCCCCATGATCATTCAAGGCCTAGACAATCTAGGTGAGATGAGAAAAATATGATGTAACAAGATTTGTCCCCACGATCATTCAAGGCCTAGGCAATCTAGGTGTGATGAGATAAATATGATGTAACAAGATCTGTCCCCCATGATCATTCAAGGCCTAGACAATCTTGGTGTGATGAGATAAATATGATGTAACAAGATCTGTCCCCATGATCATTCAAGGCCTAGACTATCTAGGTGAGATGAGAAAAATATGATGTAACAAGATCTGTCCCCATGATCATTCAAGGCCTAGACAATCTAGGTGTGATGAGAAAAATATGATGTAACAAGATCTGTCCCCATGATCATTCAAGGCCTAGACAATCTTGGTGTGATGAGAAAAATATGATGTAACAAGATCTGTCCCCATGATCATTCAAGGCCTAGACAATCTTGGTGTGATGAGAAAAATATGATGTAACAAGATCTGTCCCCATGATCATTCAAGGCCTGGGCAATCTAGGTGTGATGAGATAAATATGATGTAACAAGATCTGTCCCCATGATCATTCAAGGCCTAGGCAATCTAGGTGTGATGAGAAAAATATGATGTAACAATACTGATGTAACAAGGATAATGAAACAATACGGATGATGGTTAGCATACATTCATTGAAGTGTCCCTCTGTTTTAACAATCATCAGTTCATGTTAATGACACTGAGGTACTTTGGATGACATTTTTGAGTTCCATAAGTAGATTTCAGAGCCTCATTGAATTTGTAAAAATATTAAATAACTAGACGCCCCGCGGCGTAGCATACGCCCCAGACTTGCTCATGGAGAGTTCTTTTACCCCTTTAATGCATTTTTTTTGGGCGCCTAAGGCGCCGACCTTTTTCAAAAGCCCAACTAACTTGTCCTTGTTTGATCAATATGAAATATTAAACTTTCTGAAATGCACACAAAGTATTTTATAATAGGGGTTGTAGGGCGCCTACGGCGCCACCCTTGGTTTTTTCATGTTATAATTAACCATCATCAAATCCCCTTTATACATTGTTCCCTTTTTACAAAATTAAAATATCAGCGAAAACAATGACGTCATATAATTTTTTTTTACAGCTCATATTTAATTTGCACACCTCTTTATGCATTGGTGCAGTAATTTGGTGCACTGCTTTCTAAAATTAGTATCTGTTGCACATGCAGCTTCTTGTTGCCTCGCAGGGTCCGACCACGAAGAGAATTATAAAACTATATAATTTGCCATTGTCACGCAAGTAAGTCTGTCCTGACGCTACTAATTTTAGAAAGCAGGGAAAACCAAATTACTGCACCAATGCATCAAAAGGTGTGCAAATTAAAAATGCGCTGTAAAAAAATATACTATTGCGTCATTGTTTTCGCTCATATTTTAATTTTGGAAAAGGGATCAATGTAAAAAGAGGATTTGATGATGGTTAATTATCAAATTAAAAAACAAACGCAACGCAACCCCTATTTTATAAAATACCTTGTGTACATTTCAGAAAGTTTAATATTTCGTATTTATCAAACAAGGACAAGTTAGTTGGGCTTTTGAAAAAGGTCGGTGCCATAGGCGCCCTAAAAAGTGCATTTTTTATAAAACAAATAGATTTCAGCTGAAAACTTCCGTCATTTTTGACGGGTGTACACTAGTATATAAATAGATTATGTATTTAGAGCTTGTACTTTATATTTTTAAAAAGGATTGAAAACTGTGTGCTGTGGTTGTTTGGCTAACTTGACTTATTCATAACAATTGACATACCTTTAGTTTCATCCCCCACGCCATCAGAACCATACAGTGGCTGTCTCTCTCACAACAGCACGTCAACATAAACAACCTAACTTTACTACAACGTAACAGTTGACAAACCTTCAGTTTAGTCCCCACGCCATCAGTTCCAGACACCAGCACAGGATGCTCAAGTTTCAGAACGCTGAGGTCAAACGTTGGAGGCGATCCATCTTTGTTCACCACGGCCCCTGACCTCTTGGAAATCTCTAGCACAGCTGAGAAATCTGGCTTGTGGAGCTTGCCCAGTACGCCAGGCAGACATTCAGGATTCTTCACTGAAAGTTAAGAAAACAAACCATTTGGTTTTTTCCTGTATACAAGTAAATAAACTGTGATATTTACTTATCTGTTAAATACGCTACTTCTATACAGAAGATTATTGCGTCCTACGCTTATCCATGGTTTTTGTCTAGTATGGCATTTTTATTAGAGTTTTAAGTGTTGACAGTGTGTTGGTCTTCCTGATTTCATCAGGCAACCCATTTGACACATGAATTCCAAACAGGAAAAACAAGAATTTGAATTGTTTGTTGTTGCATACAGAATAAGAGAAGTATTATTATCCCTATGTCTATCCGAGGGTTGTGTTAGATTATCTTAGTATTGCATTTCCAAGTTAGAATTAATTTCCTAATGAGTGGTGCGAGAGTGGTGTAGGAGTGGGGTGTGAGTTGTGTGCGAGTTGTGTGAGAGTGAGGTGGGAGTGGTGTGGGAGATGTGTGGGAGTGGTGTGAGTTGTGTGAGAGTGAGGTGGGAGTGGTGTAGGAGTGGTGCGGTTGTTGTGTGGGAGTAGTGTGGCAGTGATGTTGACTGTTGATGGTCTGTAGCCTAACCTCATCAGCCCTATAGCAGACAAGCAAAAAATATGTCTTGACGTTTGGGTTATTTTTTCTCACCCTAAAGAGACAAAATATGTTTACCAAAATTCTCAGGGGCATGTTGCCTGGCAACAGCTTTGGCTCTCTCCAAAACAGACTGCAGGCCATCAACAACGATGATATCTCCAGAGTCACCTGGAATGGAAAAGATGAACTGTAACATCCTCTGACCAGGGTTTCCTCACACACACACAAAGAATTATCTTAAACAAATTGTTAAATCACCCTCAACCAAACATATAGCAAAAAAATATATATATTTCTTTCATATTTAAAGGCAAAAAAAACTTTTTTAAAGAAAAAAATGTATGCATGCTTTTAAAACTGTGTTCAAGTTTTTAGTATTTAAATACTTTTTTTTTAATTTTGTTTTTTATATTTGTAAGTTACCAGTCCTGTCCTCTATTTGACCTATCTCTTTGACATCTATCTGCAAGCTGGCCAATGAGTCTCTCACAGACTGCACATCTGTTTGCCCCACAATTAAAACTGCAGCTATGCCACAACTGCTGCACTGAGCCATGTCTTCAGCTGAGAGATTAACCTGTCAAGAAAGAAGAATAAAAATCTATTGTCATCAAATAAATGTATAGTTTAGGAGGACAAAAAACAGTGAATAAATTACATTGCTGAAGATCCATTTTAATATATTTTTTAAAGGCCGGTTTTTCCAATTGACATAATTAATCTTTAATAAAAATGAACACAAATTATATCCAGCAATTAAAGAAGGGATTTTGACGTGCAAATTTTTCAAAGAAGCTTGAAAATATTGAAGAAAAAAACTCTTATTGAATATCTAGATTTTATTAATCTCTATTTTTTTTTAACATTTAAAATATTTCTATTATGATCTTAGTGGTCCACGGCCAATGTGTTGCTCACTCTGGCTCAGCCATCCACCCTGTACTGACCATCTCAGCCATCCACCCTGTACTGACCATCTCAGCCATCCACCCTACATTATACTGACCATCTCAGCCATCCACCCTACATTATAGTGACCATCTCAGCCATCCACCCTGTACTGACCATCTCAGCCATCCACCCTGTACTGACCATCTCAGCCATCCACCCTGTACTGACCATCTCAGCCATCCACCCTGTACTGACCATCTCAGCCATCCACCCTACATTATACTGACCATCTCAGCCATCCATCCAAACACGGGGCCCAGTGGCCACTTGTGGGCATCCAGCCGGGCACGTCTGCCAGGGGGAAGCACTCTTGTGATGCACTTTGCCAAACCATCACTGATGTAGACGAAACTCTTGACTTTCCCATTGTGCACCAGCGGTAAAACGGGCTTGACGTATATGTGGGACGGCACCAGGATCTCCTCACCTAGAGTTGGATAACAAGAAAACAACATGAGCAGCTGTTACAACCCTCAGGCCAGTGAGACAGCAGATGGCTGAATTGAAAGAATAGAACGCTCATCAAGTTTGCTAGTTAAAATGTTTAATTTTCAGCTACCCACGATTGAGTGAAGGTGTGTCACTCTTACACATGCGTAACAAAATTTCAATCAAAACACAGCTCAAAACAGACTCTTGAAATTTAACATTTGCAAGCGAGTTGGGGAAAAGTCATTACATGGAAATTAACTTGTAGTTTGTCCATGTTTTTGGCAAGCGCTTGGTGGTATTATTAAAACAGTGTCAAAAATCCGGGTACATGACAAGCTAACAATCTTACTCAAAAGTGATATCAAATGAACTTATGAAGCTTGAACATGTAAGTAGATTTATGAACAGTGTTAATGAATGATGAAGACCACAAGGCAACATTGTTTCAAATGATTCAATAAGCACACATTTTGTCTGAACAAACAACAGTTAATCTAGCGCCTCAATGAATAAACCGTTAATCTAGTCCAAAGGAACACTTAAATCTACTGATAAAGTATAACAACCGGGGGGGGGTGTTGTTAATTTTTTTTTAAACTGTGGACCAACTTATGATCTTACCCAAAGTCACTCCACCGTTGACACCTTTAATTCTATGTGCATTCATGGAGTGCCGGCTGAGAAGTTCTTCCAAGATGACAAAGTCTTCGTGCTGTAGGCCACTGGAGGTCAAGGCCAGTACCTTGTCCCCAGCAGCGGGCTGATGCCTTTCCAACTTCTGGTGAACTTCGGGAATGGCACCGACTGCGATCCCAGCAACATCGTAATCTTGGTTTCTGTACATGCCTGGCATCTCGGCCGTTTCCCCACCTGCACATTTTTTGCAAAAGGGCGTCATTTTAAAAATGGTTGTGAAAGAAAGTAAGGTTATGAATGTAATAATTAAAGGTCTTTATAAAAAAAAATGATTAATGAAAAATCAGAATGTGTTGTTTTTTTTCAAAGACAAAATAATTTATGAACATAGGCAGTTTGGAAATATGTTAATAAAATTTGGTTGATAAGCTCAACTTCCTTAAACATTGGCTCAGTTGAATATCCTCAGAAATGAGAATATGTGTGTGTGTGCTATTGATTTTATAACATGCTATTGATTTTATAGTTTTGCAATGATTTTATAGTTATGTATTGATGTTATAGCTAGCTATTGATTTTATAGTTTTTTATTGACTTTACAGTTTGCTATTGATTTTACAAATGAGGATTTTTGTTATAGTTTGCTATTGATTTTAAAGTCATAATCTAAGCCACTGTATCTCTGTTAAAATTTTGCCTCATTTTGGTCCTTTATTGAAAACATATATCACTCCTACAAAAATTATGAGCTTAATTTAAAGTAAGCAACAAAATCATGCAATACTCTACCAATTAAAGCGCACCCGGCTTCTAAACATCCTTCTGCTATGCCGCGAACTACTTCTTCGGCACAAGGCACATTCAGCTTCCCCGTGGCGTAGTAGTCTAAAACAAAAATGGGCTCTGCGCCGAGAGTGATGAGTTCATTGACGCACTGGGCCAGCAGGTCGAATCCAATATTGTAGTGATGGCCCAGGCTTTCAGCCAGCTGCTCAAGTCATGGAATACCAGGTGAATAGAAGAATTAGTGCTTCCTTAATATTGATAGGTATCAGTATCAGCCTTATGATATCTAGACATTGATAGGTATCAGTATCAGCCTTAGGATATCTAGACTAGACATTGATAGGTATCAGTATCAGCCTTAGGATATCTAGACATTGATAGGTATCAGTATCAGCCTTAGGATATCTAGACATTGATAGGTATCAGTATCAGCCTTAGGATATCTAGACTAGACATTGATAGGTATCAGTATCAGCCTTAGGATATCTAGACATTGATAGGTATCAGTATCAGCCTTAGGATATCTAGACTAGACATTGATAGGTATCAGTATCAGCCTTAGGATATCTAGACATTGATAGGTATCAGTATCAGCCTTAGGATATCTAGACTAGACATTGATAGGTATCAGTATCAGCCTTAGGATATCTAGACATTGATAGGTATCAGTATCAGCCTTAGGATATCTAGACTAGACATTGATAGGTATCAGTATCAGCCTTAGGATATCTAGACATTGATAGGTATCAGTATCAGCCTTAGGATATCTAGACTAGACATTGATAGGTATCAGTATCAGCCTTAGGATATCTAGACTAGACATTGATAGGTATCAGTATCAGCCTTAGGATATCTAGACATTGATAGGTATCAGTATCAGCCTTAGGATATCTAGACTAGACATTGATAGGTATCAGTATCAGCCTTAGGATATCTAGACATTGATAGGTATCAGTATCAGCCTTAGGATATCTAGACTAGACATTGATAGGTATCAGTATCAGCCTTAGGATATCTAGACATTGATAGGTATCAGTATCAGCCTTAGGATATCTAGACTAGACATTGATAGGTATCAGTATCAGCCTTAGGATATCTAGACTAGACATTGATAGGTATCAGTATCAGCCTTAGGATATCCAGACATTGATGGGTATCAGTATCAGCCTTAGGATATCTAGACTAGACATTGATAGGTATCAGTATCAGCCTTAGGATATCTAGACATTGATAGGTATCAGTATCAGCCTTAGGATATCTAGACTAGACATTGATAGGTATCAGTATCAGCCTTAGGATATCTAGACATTGATAGGTATCAGTATCAGCCTTAGGATATCTAGACTAGACATTGATAGGTATCAGTATCAGCCTTAGGATATCTAGACATTGATAGGTATCAGTATCAGCCTTAGGATATCTAGACTAGACATTGATAGGTATCAGTATCAGCCTTAGGATATCTAGACATTGATAGGTATCAGTATCAGCCTTAGGATATCTAGACATTGATAGTGAATAGATTTGGTATAATCCAAAATGCTTTTCATTAAAAACTCCTGATATATAAAATATGACTTAAACTTTAATAAAATGTTCTGTATATAACCCATCGTCTGCTGAATCAACTTAAACTACAGATCCATCAGAGTCAATAAAAAAAATATCTTGACCCCAAAGTTACTTGGACCCACAATTTTTAGCCAACTTTTAACATGAGTTATAGCTCTTTCAAAAAATCATCTTAATTCTATCAGGGGAAGGGAAATAATCATATTTTAAACTTTTAGTCCTAATGGTTCTGGAGACACACATATTCTTGCTTTTCCTAAGACACAATCTAAAACATTTGGTGAAAGGTCATTCTCTTTTTGCAGAATTCCTTCAAGACTGCACAAAAACAAATCTCTTCAAACTTTACTTTCAAATTAATTAAACAACAATCAAACATTTCTTTAATGATAAATGTAGCTGAAGTGTACCGTTACATGATTATATATTGTATTTAAGATAACAATGTTTCCCATTAATTGAATTGATAATTATTGTGTTACCATTTTTATTTAAAACACTGTGAGCCCAGTTTCTTGCTAAGGTACTGGGCTATGAACATTTGTCAAATTATTATTTCAGCAACGTCTTTCTTTTATTTATTTCTTTTGAATATCTAAAGTCACCTCATTCAAGTTTTCTTCTTCTTACATATAGCTATATGCTGTAAGTGTAAGTGGCTTTGCAATATTTTAAGCAGAGCTTGTAGAGTAGCAGGTACCTTAAGTTTCGGTCCGACTCCCCAAGTCCTGGAGGCCAACACAGAGTTACTCAGCCCGGGCGCGGACAAATCGAAGGCTCCCCCGAAGCCACCCAAATCGGCATCACATCCTAACCGCTTCGTCATTTTGGCAAGAGGCTTGATGGCATTGACCAGGTAGTCACCAGCCACTATGTCCACTCCTGCGTCTTTGTACTGCAAGCCTCCTTGGTCTGCAGGAGTGCTCTCCCTGCTGGATGTGATTTTGATATAAATAAAGATGTGTACGCATCGACAAGCTCAAATCAGGTGGCAGGTGAGGTAGTGGATTTAACAAACAAGGAAGAAAATAGGATTATAGCTAAAATAACAGACTCTTTTTTCAACACAGATGAGTTTCACTCATAAATCCAGAGATGCTTGCAAATTACCTTACTTTAAAGTAATAAAATATAAATATTCCTTCACCATGACATATTTTATTAAATCCTTTATATTAACTCGTGGTGTCTGCGGCCGACCGACCGACCGACCGACGTTGTCGCCAAAACTTTTGATCGATTTTTAACCCACTTGCTCGCAAGATAGCGAGCTGAAATTTTGCAGGCAGTTTCGTACCAATGATAAAAACAATGTATCAAAATTTCTGATCGATCGCATGTACCGTAATTAAATTATTGATTTTTTAGATTATTTTATTTATTCCTATGTATCATGCTATTTTTTGAGATAGAGCGTCGCGGTGCGTATTATATTGAACAACCTTTCTGTCGCGCAATAAGGTGCGTATTTTATTGACAGCTCTTTTTATAAACATATTCCTGATCGGTGCGCATTATATTAAACATGTTTTACGACACAACTGCAATTTTGTATTTCTGGATGGTCTGGCGCTGCGTATTATAATGAACATTCTTTTAGTTACTTCTCGTACATAAAGGATTTATAGTCAAAAACTTGGTTTTTTACGGGTTTTTCTTATTTTTTACTTGAACATTGAGAGCCAACAGCTGCATGTGAGATTATTTTGTGTAGTTATGTTATTATTTTATTGTTTACTTGAACATTGAGAGCCAACAGCTGCATGTGAGATTTTTTTTTAATTATGTTATTTTATTGTTTACTACATGGTTCTGCTATTGTTTTGGCTCAGAACGACTTTGTGTTAGCAGATTTTAGCGGAGGGCCGCACCTTTTAAAATAATTGTATTCTTTAGTTAACATTACATTTCATTCAGGAAAAAGTAAAAATGTTATCATAAAAATTAATAAATAAAACTTAAACAAAAGTGGTAGTTAAATTAAATGTATTTTTGTGCTAATGTCATATCATCTAGATTTTTAACTGCTAGCACATTTTAATTATAGAATCAGTTTAATGAGACGAGTTCCCCCTATTAAACTTCAAGTTGGGTTTTCTGAACGTCTTGGCGGGCCACAAAAAACTGTGATGGGCCATATGTGGCCAGCAGCCCACACTTTGACCACCCCTGGTTTGATAGAACACAGACAGCCAACAGTTTGCTGGTAAAATTATTTTCTTCTATTGTTATTGGATTATTTTATTGTTTACTAGAACATAGGTAGGCAACAATTTGCAGGTGAACTTATTATTTTCTTCTCTTGTTATTGGTTTATTTTATTGTTTACTAGAGCTTAAAAAGCCAACAGTTGGGAGCAATGTTCCCTATACGGTTTCTTTGCCCGTGTGCAAAGTGAAAAAACTAGTGTGCAAAGTTGCTCAGCATCCATTTTTGTGCAATATTTTTTACCAAATTTGCTGCGCTGTAATTCAAAACTGCTGCGCAGTGTCGGTCAGATATCTGTGCGGCCGCGCAACCACGCAGCTTAAAGGGAAAATTGGTTGGAAGGTGAAAAGATCCTTTTTATGGTTCTGTTTACAAATCAGAATTATTCAACTGGAATAATTTGATCCAAAGCTCAGCTGTTCTTTAGATAGCTACCTTATTATCTAACTCTTAACCCTGGGGTGCTGCAGGTATTGTCTCATACAGCAAAAAGACTCGTCAAATTAGGTTTATTTGCATTATTTAACCTGCAGCTTGCAGGAACTATGTTTTAGATTTGAGGTTGGGTGCATCATTAACACTACTTTATGAATTTGTTTTCTTAGATATTTGATTTTAAGATGCTGACGGTGCTATGCTAGAGAAGAATTTAAAAAAGGAAAAAGAAACACTGGTATATTTGTACGCATTTATTCTTAGAATACCAAAAATACTAAGCAGAAAAGTTTTATACAAAAGAATGGTTGATCCCATGAAATAACTGACAGTGTAAGAAAATTAATGGGGGTTTACTTTTAACAATGTGAGCTCATCGTATTAGTACCAACCATTTCACATCAGCTAGATTCTTTTTAAACAAAACACATCAACATTTCAATTACCGCAATATTTAAGTCAATATGAGTAAAATATACAACACGAAATTTAATGAAGTAATCCTTGTTAAATCTTTATCTAAATTAGTCGTGAGATGAAGTGGAGTGTATGTCCCTGATGTTGCAAGTTGAGTGTATGCCCCTGATGTTGCAAGTTGAGTGTATGCCCCTGATTTTGCAAGTTGAGTGTATGCCCCTGATGTTGCAAGTTGAGTGTATGCCCCTGATTTTGCAAGTTGAGTGTATGCCCCGGATGTTGGAAGTTGAGTGTATGCCCCTGACTGATGTTGCAAGTTCAGTGTATGCCCCTGATATTGGAAGTTGAGTGTATGCCCCTGAAGTTGCAAGTGGAGTATTTGCCCCTGGTGTTGCAAGTTGAATTTAATTTTTTTTTAAATATCACCTTTCAAATGTGTCTTATTTAAAAAATCTTGTCTTCACCTTTGAAAGCTCTTATGCCCAATGTCTTTTCTGTAATAAGCCCCCTCAAACTGAATCTTTGCGGCCTCGGTGGTGGCCCGTTGGCTTGCCAAGACGGCCGTGGACTCTGTGGCCACGACAGCCAGCACACGCCCTCCGCTGGTGACCACTTGACCCTCAGAGTTTCGACTGGTTCCTGCATGAAACACTCTTACACCATTTCTCTCGGCCTCATCAATGCCTGGATAAGTGAGGAAAAGAAACCTAAATATTTCTTTGATAAACAATGCCTTTATTTTATGATGGGTAGCTCTGTGAGGGAAAGGGGGACAGGGGGTGGTGGTGGTTGGATTTAGGAGATTTGGCACAGGCATATGTCTGCCTCAGGGACCTAAACTAAATGTCTATGAATGCCCAAATTAATTTGTAGCCTAGTTAACAATTACCCACACACACAAACAAGCTCTCTTGCAGAATTGAAGACTACTTAATCACAGACATTTGATTTGAGCACATTACTTTCTCACTGGCAGGCAATGAGTCAAGAAAATTATTCACAAACTTAAAACACATATGAATATTCATGAGATTTGAACTGACGTAACAATTTAAAATTAGTGGAGCTTATAGGTACGTATGTGTAGGGGAGGGGTACAAAAATGTATCGGGTGCAAAATGGGGAGAGAATGCAAAATATAAATAAGACTATTTGTGTGCACAGTAAATGGATGGCCCCATAAACATGGACTTTTAACTCAGGGATTGTTTATATTTCAAAGAGTGTCTCAGAAAGTAATAACACATCCACACCTTGGAATGACATTATTGCGTGGACAATAAAAGATTGAAAAGTTGCTATGTACGGAGGCTCCCAGTTGAGCTCTTCATTCCCAGCTGAGCTCTTGGTTTCCAGTTGAGCTCTTCATTCCCAGTTGAGCTCTTCATTCCCAGTTGAGCTCTTTATTCCCAGTTGAGCTCTTCATTCCCAGCTGAGCTCTTCATTCCCAGCTGAGCTGTTCATTCCCAGTTGAGCTCTTCATTCTAAGCTGAGCTATTTGTTCTCAGTTGAGTTATTCGTTCCCAACTTTCCAAGTTTACAGGGGCCAACTGTTGCTTCCCTTGTTCAGAATGGACTGAGCCAGTCAAGCTCCCTCTTACACAACAATGCTATTCTTACACACCCATGACACTCTTACACAACAATGGTATTCTTACACACCCATGACACTCTTACACAACAATGCTATTCTTACACACCCATGTCACTCTTACACAATGGTATTCTTACACACCCATGACACTCTTACACAACAATGCTATTCTTACACACCCATGTCACTCTTATACAACAATGGTATTCTTACACAACCATGACACTCTTACACAACAATGCTATTCTTACACAACCATGTCACTCTTACACAACAATGCTATTCTTACACAACCATGTCACTCTTACACAACAATGCAATTCTTACACACCCATGACACTCTTACACAGCAATGCTATTCCTACACACCTGTGTTAGGATATGAATGTTTATTGAATACTTATATTTATGTTATTATTTTTATGTAAAGCGCTGTGAGCCTAGTTCCTTACTGGGGTACAGCGCTATATAAATTATCAATTTATTATCTATAAATATAATTCGCCAGAAATTGGGACAAGCACAAGACGATTCGAGCAAGGAATCATGACGAATGATCCTTGCTAGGGTCTAGCAATCACAGTTTATGGTTGGCCAGCAAGACAGGACCAAACTTCCACAAGTCAATTAGCAAACAGTTTTGGAGTTTTAGAATATAATCAACAGTCAGTGAAAAGTTTACCTGAAATTTTCAGTCCCTTCCTGTAAGCATCGGGGTAGCCACCGCTGACAACAACAACTCCCACCGCCGTACGGGACGTGTTGAAAGAGGGCGGGGCTTGCTTCAAGTTGCCACTGACGCAAGCTTTCAACGTTGGCAGGAGGTCAGAGGTCATCAAGGACAAAATGGACTAGAGCAAGAATGACAAAGGAAGACTTGATGAAGAGTTAGGGAGGATGAACTTAACATTTCAACTGAATAATAGTCTCAGAGTCTAAGTGCTAGTGTTGAAATATGATTGTTTTAAAATAAAACAATCATATTTCAACACTAGCACTTAGACTCCTAGACTATTATTCAGTTGAAATGTTAAGTTCATTAAGTTTATTTTAAATTGATCTAAAATATGATAGTGCATATAGTTTTGAACATTTTAAATTAATCAAAAATATGCCAGTGCATACAGTTAGGAACATTTTAGATTGATCTAAAACCTGTCAGTTCATACAGTTTTAAACATTTTAAATTGAGCTAAAACCTGTCGGTCCATACAGTTTTGAACATTTTTAATTGATCTAAAACCTGTCCGTTCATACAGTTTGGAACATTTTAAATTTATCTAAAACCTGTCGGTGAATACAGTTTGGGAAATTTTACATTGATCCAAAACATGCCAGTGGATACAGTTTGGATCATTTGACACATTGGTGGATTCACCTGTGTTTCAGGATCTCCAAACCTGCAGTTGAACTCCAGCACTTTGGGGCCATCCCTGGTGATCATCAGTCCAGCATAAAGCACACCTATACAAGGACATCGGCAACAAAATGATGGGATAAGTTATAATCGTGAATATTAAACTTCCTACAGCTAATTAAGACAATGAGCTATGACAGTATTTCGATATCATAACTGTATCCCTTTAACCAGGAAAGTTTGTTTTTTATTTCAAAATTGTCTGAGAAATACAATTTAAGCAGCAAGAATAAATTACAGTATATCTTTTTTTAAACATAGAAATTGCTAGATGGTTTGTGTTTGTTGTTAAAAAGCGTGCCGTGTCTAGTGATGTACTGTTTATAAGGAGTCTCTAGGATAAAGCAAATGAACCATGAATAGCCATGAGTTTAATCAGGAATCTTAACATGAACTGCTGCTGCAAGCAATTTTTAAATACCTTCTAACACAAGAGCAGGCATGTGTTATATATTCAGAGATTACTCCTAGACATAGAAGGGTCAAACTTAAAACTTAACTTAGTCCAGAAACACCCGAGATCAGTTTCTTACCGAGAATTTATTGTTGTCAAGGGCAGGAATACAGTTCACAAGAGCACGTTAAAGTTAGAGATGAACCTTAACTATGGTCAGGCTATTATATGACGGGGCTATAATTAACCAATATGAAATAGCACACTACCTATATAGGCTATGATGGGGCTATAATTAACCAATATAAAATAGCACACTACCTATATAGGCTATGATGGGGCTATAATTAACCAATATAAAATAGCACACTACCTATATAGGCTATGATGGGGCTATAATTAACCAATATAAAATAGAACACTTCCTATATAGACTCTAATGGGATATAATTAATCACAATAAAGTAGCACACTACCTATATATTTGTTTCCCTCTTGCGCCATACCAGATACAGTTTTTTCAAGAACCTCTTTCTGAATGAAGTCCAAGTCTGATGGTGTAAGCTGCAGGTAAAATATTACAATTATATTAGTAATCAGGTTAATTTAATTTGATAAAATTAATCCATTGTAGTGATCATATTTTGGCAAAACCATCAGAAATTTAGCTATCTTTTTTTTAAAAAATTTTCAAATTTTTATTATATATATATATATTATTTTTTTTTAGCTATGTGCATTTTCCAATAGAAATCTAGGAGATCCATCATTATTTTATATATTTTTTGTTTATTGCTATGTGCTCTTTTCAACAGAAATCTAGTATTTCATTTTATTATATGTTGCCAGTTGTGTAATTTTCAATGTTATTTTTGAATCAATGTCTAGAAACAAGACAGAATTTAAATCCAAGACAAGGACAATGTTGTCTTCTGAATAGTTTTAGTGGAGAATTTTTCATCCTCTTTTCCGTCACCAGAACAGTTGTCTGCCGGACATCGTTTTGGTCACTCAAGTTACCTCAGATCCAATCTCCTGGTTTTAAAGCCAGACTCAATCTACTGGAACAGTCGTTTTTTTGAGCTAGCTCATTTGAATTAAATTAACAAAATTTAACAAGAAAATTTTAACTAAAAACCTGTGAACCAGAAAGTTAGAGATAGGCAATATATATATTTGATTTAAATCCATGTCATGGAATCTGAGATTACCCCTGGATATGGACAAATGGCACCCATCCCCCCAGTGTTGGGGCCTTCATCTTTGTCCAAGAGTCTCTTATGGTCCTGTGCTGGAGGCATGATTTGTACATTAAGGCCGTCAGTAAATGCAAGAACCTGGAACAAGGGGGAAAATAAACTTGGAATACTTCAATCCATCGACACAGAAAAAAAATTAAATGTAATTTGTAGGTAAATTTACATACAAGTAAGAAAATGATATTTGAGCAATACATAAAAATGACATAAAACGTATAAAACCTACAGTTGAACAAACTCAATACCACATGATCCTGGCATATCAACATATTGAATACCACATGATCCTGACATATCAACATTATCGATTACCACATGATCCTGACGTTTCAACATTTTAATTACCATATGATCATGACATATCAACATATTGAATACCAAATAATCCTGTGATATCAACAAATTGTATACCACATGATCCTGAGATATCAACAAATTGAATACCACATGATCCTGAGATATCAACATATTGTATACCACATGATCCTGAGATATCAACAAATTGTTTACCACATGATCCTGAGATATCAACAAATTGTATACCACATGATCCTGAGATATCAACAAATTGTATACCACATGATCCTGAGATATCAAAAAATTGTTTACCCCATGATCCTGAGATATCAACATACTGAATACCACATGATCCTGAGATATCAACATATTGTATACCACAGGATCCTGAGATATCAACAAATTGTTTACCACATGATCCTGAGATATCAACAAATTGAATACCACATGATCCTGAGATATCAACAAATTGACTACCACATGATCCTGAAATATCAACAAATTGAATACCACATGATCCAGAGATATCAACAAATTGACTACCACATGATCCTGAAATATCAACAAATTGAATACCACATGATCCAGAGATATCAACAAATTGACTACCACAGGATCCTGAGATATCAACAAATTGTTTACCACATGATCCTGAGATATCAACAAATTGAATACCACATGATCCTGAGA
Organism: Ampullaceana balthica; assembly: GCA_944989445.1. Classification (NCBI taxonomy): domain Eukaryota; kingdom Metazoa; phylum Mollusca; class Gastropoda; family Lymnaeidae; genus Ampullaceana; species Ampullaceana balthica. The sequence goes on along the minus strand of CALYLW010000902.1, from coordinate 137,160 downwards.
TATCAACAAATTGACTACCACATGATCCTGAAATATCAACAAATTGAATACCACATGATCCAGAGATATCAACAAATTGACTACCACATGATCCTGAGATATCAACATACTGAATACCACATGATCCTGAGATACAAACAAATTGTATACCACATGATCCTGAGATATCAACAAATTGAGGAGATTCTTTTGGAAAAGGATAAACTTAAATTTTGAAAATATCAAAAGATCAAGATATAAGCTGTTTGGAAAATGTAGGGTAGGTCTGACAGACTTACTGAGACTTCAGGACCCTCCAGCAGCTCTTCAACCACCACGACATCTCCAGCAGCACCGTACTTCTTGTCCGTCATCATCTCCCTCACCGCCTCACAAGCTTCTTCCCGTGAGGATGCCACCACCACACCCTTGCCTGCCGCCAGTCCACTAGCTTTCACAACCAGAGCTGCAAAGTCTGCACTGAAATTATCATGAAATAAGAAAGACTTCACTTTTTGTGGTTTTAACTTTTAACACTGCACTCCCTTTATGCTCATATTTGACATATTCAACATGTCTTGGGCTTTATATTTGTCCCTTCTATGTATGGCTGAAAGCTATCACCAGGTGACTAAATTAGGTTATTCTATCCACATTTGAATTATTTAAAAAAATCTTTTTATTTTTTCAGAATAATGGATTGCACATAAGCTCAACACTTTTGTTCCACACTGCTCCTCCAAAGAATTAGCATTGCTAAATTTCAAATAATTAAATATTCACAATCGTCGTCATCCTATTCTATATGATATATTACAATCATTGTCATCCTATTCTATATGATATATTACAATCATTGTCATCCTATTCTATATGGTATATTACAATCATTGTCACCCTATTCTATATGATATATTACAATCATTGTCATGCTATTCTATGATATATTACAATCATTGTCATCCTATTCTATATGATATATTACAATCATTGTCATCCTATTCTATATGATATAATACAATCATTGTCATCCTATTCTATATGATATAATACAATCATTGTCATGTGACAGTTATGACTTAAGCTTCATTATTGTAAACTAAGCAAAAAATTAAATGGACGGACTACTCATAGAGTACAAAGCAACTCCTATGATGCCAGCTACTTTACATGGTAAGTTTACTTAAGGAAATAATTGGTTTTACGCATCAGAACAATCAATATGATTTCACCAATGATAAAGAGAATATTGGAGAATTTTTTTTAACATAGATATACTGAGCCTTGAAATGAATAGATGTGCTAGGTAAAAGATCATATAGAATGGGACTGCAATAAAGCTTTTAAATAAAAATATCAGTCTAAAAATAAAGCTCAAATTTATTGTTTTCATTGCACAATTTGTTTGTGTATTTTGTATTTTATTTGCTAGGTAAAAGGAACTTTTTCCTTTTTTTCGGCAGACAATATGTCACAAGATATATTGAGCCTTGAAATGAAGAGATGGGATAAGTAAAATGATGTTTCTCCTTTTTATTTTTCAGCGGACAATATGAAACAAGATACAGATGATGAGAAATGTAAAAACCTTCTATGTTAAAAAAATGTCAGTGAAGCCAGTGTAGCTCTATGTTGATGACTGGAGGCCATGGTGGAATATTGGAGCACAAGATCATCTATTTATAGCTCTTATTACAATCATCAAACCATGCGGGCAATCCTATCTAAAACCTACAAGCTTAACAAAAACTATTATTTCCCACAAAGCCACTTTAATGCTTAATTAAGCAAGGAGAAAAATCAGAAACATTTGTTCTTGCTACTGGGAAGACATCCTGCCGACGGTGCCGGCAGCTTTTAAAATAAAGAGGACGTTCCGAATACCAAAACAGCGAAGGTCGAGACAATGCTTGACAAAGATGGTAAACTCACTTGACAATGTACTTGCACGCCTCGTCTGGGTCTGTGAAGCTCTTGAACCTGGCTGTGGGAATACCATGTCTGACCATGAAATGTTTGGCAAAGGATTTATCTGCTTCGATTCTAGCGGCAGACGCGGTTGGCCCGAACGTTGGGATACCTGTTGTAGAAGGGAACGTGTCATTTTATCAATATATATATATATAATGTATTCATTTCATCACAAGCACATTATTTTTTAAAAATATTATTTAGTAATAATCTCTATGTATATATAGTTCATCAGAACAAGCACAAGTTGAGTGCAAATAAGCATGATGAATGACCCTCGCTAGGGTTGGCCAATCAGTTTATGGTTGGCAAGCAATGGTAGTAAAGGGTTGGGGCGCGGGAGGGGCAGGTAACAACAACCGCAGTGCACATGTCTCGAGACTAACAGTGCGTCGATGATCCCCCCCCCCATGTTGTTTTCATTTCTTCGTGCTGCTGTTTGTGTCCGTTCTGTCCCCCCCCCCTTCACATGTCCTTTGCACAATCTATGAGCAAGTCTGCGACGTATGCTATGCAGCGGGTTGTATCTGTCACTTAATATGAGAAGAAATCCATAAAAAAGAAAGAACTTTCCATTTCACAATAAAAACACATTTTTTATAAACTTTTTGTTTTGTCTGGTACACTCCATAATTTGAAAAAATTACATGTCATATCATCATTCCTTCTATCTTATGGTGAACATTAAATGTCATATATCATTCCCTCCATCTTATGGTGAACTCAGTTCACAAACCTGCTCCTGTTAGGAAGTCTACAATCCCAGCTGCCAGTGGATCCTCTGGCCCTACCATCACAAAAGTTATCTTGCTGGACCCGCACCATTTGGATATGCTTTCAAAATCCTTAGCATTCAGATCTAAGGTTAGAAGAAAACAATATGATCAGAAATATGAGACATAGAAAAACAATATGATCAGAAATATGAGACATAGAAAAACAATATGATCAGAAATATGAGACATAGAAAAACAATATGATCAGAAATATGAGACATAGAAAAACAATATGATCAGAAATATGAGACATAGAAAAACAATATGATCAGAAATATGAGACATAGAAAAACAATATGATCAGAAATATGAGACATAGAAAAACAATATGATCAGAAATATGAGACATAGAAAAACAATATGATCAGAAATATGAGACATAGAAAAACAATACGTTTTCAATAAAAATTTACTAAATTTCTGCATTTCCATCTTGATATAAATTAACAGCTTAAGCTCATTTAAAAAGTCCAAAGAATAATGTTTTAAACGTAAGCTAAGGGAGGAAAACAGTGATAATTTTCTTCCTAATCTGATTGACAATGTAGGTTAAGTATAACAATCACAAGTTGTGGTAGAGAGTAGAGACAAATATCAAACATAGAAAGTCACTGTCACAGTCTGTTATCTATAAAAGTTCTATCTCACTTTGAGCTTGTTGACAGACACTTAGAGGATGCCTAATCCCACTGCTCAGAAGTACTAAGACAAATAAATAGCATCTCAATAAAATTTCAAATACTGTCGTTAAGATAATATCCAGCATTTTAAAAAAAATGTATTTTAAAAAAAATCACTTACACTTTTGTCATGTCAACCCCGCTTTAGTGTTAGGATTATAAAATGTTCATGATCATACTTACCCACATTGGAAACTTTGGAAACAGCTGCTGTGCCAGCATTACCAGGAGCCACAAAGATCTTGTCAATGAGTTCAGACTGTGACAATTTCCAAGCCAATGCATGTTCTCGACCACCACTTCCAATGAGCAAAATTTGCTCCCCCATTTTTTTCAATCTAAAGATATTTTAACAGAAAAATAAGAACACATGTAAAGACATTAAGCTTTACAATAATAAAAACATGAGTATGAGCCTATTTAAACAATAATGCCCCCCCCCCTCTTTCTATGATGGCAATGACTTAAAATGGGTAAAATTTAACTCCCAGTATACTTCTAATATCAGCAACTTTATCATGATATGATGAATAATATATTGAGATTATTCAGATGATATTTATGAGAGTAAAAGTGTGTTGCCAACATGAAATGAAATTATAATAGCAATAGAAACTGGTTGAATTTTTTTTTATAGGCCTAGCTAGTCAAGACAGATAGGCTATATAACAAGAGGCTCTGACCACCACTGAAGCTTTTGGAAATGGCTTGGTCAAAGTCTTTACAGGTGACTAATGTTTATTGGATGGTTGAAGTTGGTACCGTGGAGTTATTGAATACCCTCCCAAAAAAGCTTAGAACTGTCTGCTCTGTGAGGAGCCTTCTAAACCAGCCTCAATACTGAACTCAAAGCTATTCACAGGTGTCTGAAAGAAGTGTGCCCATGCCTAGCAAAGTGCCTAGCCCAATGGTTGTTGTCTTCACTGACTCTAGGTTTTTGCTCAAAAACTAGAACTTGCTGGATTGGAGTATAAAATAGTCAGTGCCAACCTGGAAACATGAGCACTCTAGCACATGAGCGCAGAGTATCCTAATCCTGCAACTAATTAACCATAAAAAGTCATATGGAGGCAATTAAGCACTTCAATACTCGTTCGCACATCGTTCTGCGCATGTCGTAAATTTACAGAAAAAATTTGGGGGAACATTTTGATTAGCTCTCCGGTGACCTCAGAATTACTCGTTTTACGTCATAGTAATCGAAAAACAAAGGAATTTTGACATTGAGTATGATAGTCTTCCGGTGACGCTGTCAATTTTCAAGCAACACGGTGTTCGTTTGGTGAATTTTCTGTGTATCTTCTGTACATCTGTAAGCTACTAATGTTTCTATAATTCTATATTTAGTTATCAAAAAATGATGGGACTAAAACTAGAGTAATTAACATATTAATTTTGTTTTGAAAATCAAAGATTTCATGACTTTCGTCTTTTCTCTTAACCCTACCAAGGCGAGTTACCGAATATTAGGTAATTGATTTAATTACTATATAACGAGTTACCGAATTCTAGGTTTCTTGGGATATCACTTGAAGAAGTACTAAAAATAGCAGCCAATCGTCGTTAAATCTCGCATTTGTTGCAAGATTAGTGTTTACAAATGGTTTCTTCCTTGAATAAAGCAGTGAGTTAGTGATAACGTTGATTTTTGTTGAAAATAACCATGAAAAGATTGGCGAATGAACCGAGCACTTCCACAGGAAAAAGAGCAAGGCCTACACATTTCACACTGCAGCAAGTAATGGAAGATTTAGACGATTCTGAAGGCGATGAAGCAATTTTGCTTCATCAATATGAATATTCTAGTTCTAGTGACGTTGACATTGATCGTGATCTCGATAGTGATAGGTCAAGTGATGATGATAATGATAGATCCAGAGCTAGACCAACTGTTAGGGAAGGGGGCGTGTCCATCTCGCTCTGGATCTAGACTAAACCAAGAGTATGGGACCCTTGCACCACATGGGATGAATGTTGTGTTTGCGCTGACAACCTAATCATTTTGCCACACCCACTCTCTCCTTTCTTATATAAGCTCACACTATGCCCTTCTTGCTTCATTGACTCTTCAGATTTCACAGCAGCTAAGTCTTTATTTTTATTTTTTATTTCTGTATATTCGTTTTATTTGTGTTTTATTTTGTTCGTTGAGGAAGGTACTTTGCCGAAACGCTCGCTGTTTTGTTACGTCCTGTCAGGCTAACCCATACCCTGTTTACATGTTATCCATTTACTAATCCATAAGCCTGATTGCAGTCTCACCCCCATTATGTAGACAATACCTTGCAGAATGTCTGTAAGCATTAAGGATTTTGACAGTTTGGTGGAAAGCTTTGCCCAAGACGGAATGCAAGGCATTATTAGGAATGGCTATGCATTCTACCTTTATACCAGATGTGCTAACAAGAAGGAAGGGATGAACATTGCTGTAATTGCACTGGACGAAGCCTTCCTGAAAGATTCAAGCTATGTTTGAAACCAAACAGGGATTCGTTCCAATTTTATCACGGCAATATACTTGTATTGTTCTTATAAATTAATATTTCATTTTTTTAAAGACATTTAAATGCCAACTGGATGAAAATCCATGATCTTTTCTTTCAGCCTGCAACTGCAAGGACACCAGACTAAATAAAGAAAAAGATGGAGCCATCCAGCTCTTCTGACATTTCTCCAGTAATACATAATAAAATTATTATTCCACAAATATCACAGATTATTCCAGTCTTTAGAGGAAGCTGAGATATATAAGGACTCAGACCATCAAGAGAAAGAAAGAGAGGGTTGCTGAGCTTTAGACACGAGAAGTCAGCACTGAAGACCTTTTATTAAACGTTAGTCATTGCTAAATGTCACAATAAATTATCCATTAATCTTTTTTTTTCTTTTCAGGAGTTTTTCATCTTTTTCCTCAGATAAGATTATTATTTATTCTTTGCATTGATTCACAATTAATATTATGCTTTTGGTTTAAGTTATAACAATATGCCTTTATTTTACATTGTTAAATTCTTTTATTTTTGTTTATAAAAATATTAATAAATATTTTTGTTCTTTTTTGGCAGGTTTTCTTTCAAGTTTTCATTTGCATGATTGATATAAGCATTATGTTAATTATATTTGTTATGCTAATTCTTAAACTGAGATTATAAACAAAATTTAAATATTTTTTTAAAAAAATATTTGTTGTAACCTTGTGGCTTGTGGTAAATATAAATTTACAAAATAAAATTTTGAGCAGCTATCTAGACCCTTTGTTGCTAATTGTGTTGTATATTGCATTAAGAATGTATCCTGAAAATTTGGTGAAGTTATCTATATAAATACAAAAGTTGTGAGTGAAAGAGTAAAGAAAATTAAAAGTTGGGTCACAAGTTTTCGAAGTATATAATACACTTATATAGATATAGGTTATATAAGGGGGGAAAAAAAACATTAAGAAAAGGCCATAACTCCACTTCTATAATAAAAGATAGAAAAACAAAACAAGTGGTTTTGAAAAGGTCATAGCAAGCCCTTTCAAATGATATATTATCTATATATATAATTCTCTATGTCGACAACCATGCGGGACACCACGCACGGACCTAAACGAGCATGTGCAAATAAGCATAACGAATGACCCTCGCTGGGATCAACTAATCACAGTTAACGGTTGGAAAGCGAAGGAAGTGGAGGGGTGGGGCATGTCTTGAGACCAGCAATGTTTTTTACATTCACTTTCGTTATTCCTTCACAGTGTGCATGTACTTTGTAGTGTATTGGTTATTATATCCGCTGCATCTTAGGTTCAAGCCCAAGCAGCAACATTTGTTTTTTTTTAATTTTTAAAAATGCTTATGCCCGTTCTTTTCCCCCCTTTCTTAGCGAACATAAACACCGCTTCGCATGTCACAGAAAAAATCTTCGTTCAATGTCATACCAATTCCTTCACCAGGTAACTGTCTGTTTCTATTGGTCGCATATTTCTGGGAAAAGTTCATCGACGAAGTTGTTGCTCTTCAACTTAGCTTTATGGCTGTAATATTTGTCTCTCAACATTGGGATAACTTCGGCGACGAGCTCTCCGTTGTTCTCTGTGGCTGAAACGTAGTCATACACTCTCAACAATACGCTCAGTACATGAATACTTCAATAGTATATGGTGACAAAGCAGAAATTGTGGCAATGTCCGAAATACTTCCCAAAAATGCTTCGGTGGTCCCCCAACATCCACTCGCGTTGTTCCCATTTGTTCGTGCTACTGTTTGTGTCCGTTCCCCCCCTCCCCTTTTTTCTTTGCACTATCTATGAGTATGAGCAAGTCTGCGGCGTATGCTATGCCGCGGGGCGTCTAGTTTAAGCCTATTGAACAACATTTAAATTTTTTGTCAAAGTACCTGCCTTAGCTAAGGCAATGCAGCAAGACAAGGCAGACGTCTGAGCAAAAGAGGACGCATCCCAGCCCAAACCCAACCGTCCAAAGCTCATGCAGCTTGAAGACACATAGTGGCTTAAAGACCATTTCTATGAAAATGGCTACAAGCTATTTACAAGGCTAAGCAGTAGTTAAGACTATGACATGATGATTATGATGCCCAGAAACCTCGACCAATTAATGGCGCAACTGAGCAAAACTAAAAGAAACTAAGTTGCGGAGGCTGCCTCTTAGCAGTCAGACCCTCACCACTCAGATGAGGATTGAGCACTGACAATTATCCCAAATGTTGCTATTTTTCAATAGAAGAAGAAGGGGTCCTGAATGTCTTCAATGTGGCTAATGTGACAAAAAAGTAAGGTAGTCATATTAATTTTATTTTTTTTATTTGTCGACGCCGGCTCATATTTCACCCCCAGCCCCCTCTCGGCCAGGCGTGGAAAGTCCTTTAAATAAGTATTCAATTAACTTTGACTTTAGATTATCAACAAATTATTAGATTTCAAAATTGTGTTACCTTTAAATTAATTAAATTAAAAGCCTTAACTTCACCTTGCTTTATGATATTTGTGAAAATGTAACGTGGGTTGATGTTGATAACAAATTTAAATACGAAGTTAATACGTACACCGCGGCGGTACACCCAGCTAAACCACCGTCTTTTGCCTGCGTATACCCTCGTATACCTAATATAGTAGCATCACAAGAAATAATTTTACAATTTGACCACTTTTTTTAAAGGGAGAAAAAGTTGGAAAAAAAGGTTAAAATGCAAACAAATCTAAATTTTTTGTTAAAAAATGTAAACTAATTTGTCTGGGGCCGTTTTGACCGGGGCCGTTTTGTCTGGAGCCGTTTTGACCGGGGCCGTTTTGTCTGGGGCCGTTTTGACGGGTCACGGTTATTTTTCATTTTAAATATATGTTAAAAGCATGATAAAATTATTATGAAAAAATGCTGAAAATTAAACATCTTTTATTTAAAAATGAAGAAGCAATATTTCGTTAATAGTGAACCCATAAATGTAATGAAATGTTACGTCCAAACAAGTGGAACCAACGATTCAAACTATTTCCCTGTGGCGTATGCCAGGGCCGGCTTTAGGCATAGGCAAACTAGGCGGCCGCCTAGGGCCTCCGATTAGTGGGGGCCTCGCACAGGACTCTAGGAAAAAAATATATACAGTCTGACCTCTCTAAGTTGAAATAAAAGGGACCCGAAAAACAAAATCGACTTACTTAGTTTTCGAGTTAGAGAAAATGGCGTAATAGGCGCAGATTAATCAAGGACAATGTTGATATTGAGAAGGGGGATGGGGACAGCCTTGCCGGCTAGAAGGCTTGACATGAAAGAGATACGGCGTCTGATGTTTCATATGAAAGGAACCCAACTTGCTTTGATATATCGATACAAGCCCGTGAAAGGAGACACCTTCCCTTCCCTTCCCCACTTTACTCCCTCCACAGTGGGATGGGGGAAGTAAGATTACTCTTTTTTTTAAAAAAGTCACCTTTTGCGGTCTATTTGTGAGTTTTTTAGTTTATAACGTCATAACAGCGCTTCAACACAGAAAGGTCATTAGCGCCATACAACAGTAATGATTCACTCGGTGTGGATGGAGTTTAACGTCATGCCCATGAAGATTAATATTTATTGTTTGTTTTATTGATGTCAAATCTGTCTCTTAGGCGCGCTAATGATGATTTAATTCGATTTCTAAAAGGTAAGATTTCTTTCTAAAACTACAATTTTGTTAATAACTTCTAGCACTACGGGGAATGTCAAAAGAAAATTTATTATCGCCCATATCATCCTTTTCCTCTTTATACATCTGTCCATTCTCGTCTGTCCCTCCATCAATAAGAATAAGAGTCTGTCTGAGGATGAACTCCTGACGTATTCAACGTCTTTAGAGTCACCCCAAGTCCCTCCTGTTCTGTCCATCTCCTTCTTATACTTTCCTCTGATCTCATTACTGATATTAAACATCATGGGTCAATATTTTAGTAATATTTTAATAGTTATTTTGACAGGGAGATTTGATCTGTCAAAATTTGACATATTCGTCGTTAACCTATCGTAGGTTACGACAATAACTTTGTCCATTTCCGACGTATATTAATAATTTATGTTTGAAAATGTTTTTAATTGACTGCTGGATAATAATTAACTGTGTTTAATGTTATAATTTGCGATTAACGAGTTCCAAAACAAGGAATGAAATGTTCGCCTTTTTTATTTACGATATTATTTATTTACATGTAAATTTTTCTACTAAAATTTGTCTAGTTCACCTTCCCTCGCCAATTTTTATTTACATACACAGAATTTTATTCTCTATCCAGTGAAGTGATGCAACTCTATAATAGAGTTTATTAAACTTTTAATTTTTCCAGACTACTGGAACACCCTTGTTGCTTCCCTCTGGTGAAAATGTCGAAACGCAGGGAATTGCAAATATTTTCCAGCATTGTTCCCAGATACTGTTTCGTCTTCTCTTGATGCTTTACGTTTTATTTATGATCATGGTTTGAATACTGCTGTTCCAAATGTCGCTATAGCCCTTCGTATAGCATTGACTATTCCGATTACTGTTGCATCGGGGGAAAGAAGTTTTTCCAAGTTGAAATTAATTTAAAAAAACTATTTGAGAACGACTATGACGCAAGAACGCCTGAACAGTCTGGCAATGATATCTATCGAACGAGATATCGTCCAGTCTCTGGATTATTCACAATTTATTGTGGACTTTGCTGCCATCAAAGCACGAAAAGTTGATTTTTGTTGAAGGTTTATGACATCTGCATGACTATGGTTGTATAAATTTCAGTTATTTGTTGATTTAGATATAAATACAGGTAGTTTTTAATAAATAGTGTAATTTTATTCTTTCCGTATGTATTTTTTTCCCTATTACATTTAGGGCCACCAAATTCACTTCGCCTAGGGCCTCCGATTCCCTAAAGCCGGCCCTGCATATGCCCAATGGTCTTAAAAATGCAGGGTTGTTAATATTGCAATATTGTATTGGTATTGGTAGTATTGCCAATACTTTTTAAAGTATTGGGACGATATTGCAATACTTCTTGAAATTTGATATTGGTATTGGTATTGCCAATAATTATTTTTGATATTGGTATTGATTTTTAAGCAATACTAAAAGCAATATTCAATAAATTATCTACAACATTGGTTCAAACATTTTCAAAGTTGACAGCCCTTTGGAATAAACAAAACCGATCAGTTGTAGCTTCTGAAAAGATCAAGGATTCACTTGGTATGCTTTTGGTAACACCTGGTGAAACCCGGTGGAATTCAATGTATGATGCTGTCACCAGAGTTTACAACATTCTCTGTGTAAGTGACATGGAAGTTAAGTTTGACAAACTTTGTGATGAACTTGATATCAAAAGACTAGAGCCTGTTCAGAAAACATTTGTTAAAGAGTATGTTGCTGTTATGAAGCCTGTTTGCTGTGGACTAGATATTTTGCAGGGTGAAACTAAAAAAGACATTGGACTTGGTTTCCTTCTACCAACACTTGTCGTGATGAAGGCTCAGTTAAAAGTGTTTCTTGATCAAGGAAAGAATGATCGGCTCGTAATTTGTTCTCCATTAGCTTCATGTCTTTTGAATGCCATCGATAGAAGATTTTCAAACATGTTTGACAGCTTTGATGCTCAGCTGGCATCCGTTGTACATCCCAAATTCAAGTTGGACTGGATAGATGATGATTTACAGCGTTCGCATCTTATTGAAGCACTGAAGAGACGCGTTTCACAATCACTGTTGGTTGCTCCTACTGATGATCAGAAAGCAACATCGGCTGCTGCTGATGGTACAGATAATCAGCCAGACTTCTTCGCTGGATTGTCAGCCATACGACATCGTGTGAATGATTCACCTGATGTGAATCAAGAAATTAATAATTACTTGGCAGACACTTCAGACAGTATTGCATCATTGGATGCCTATCCACATATCCGTAAAATATACATAGACCTGCATACAGGACTTCCTTCAAGCGCTGCTGTTGAAAGGTTGTTTTCATTAGGAGGACGATTATTTTCCCCTCTTCGTTCACAACTGAGCAGTGCGCATTTTGAAATGGTTACTTTTCTTCGCTTGGCTAAGTGGTAACGGCCAAATAGGTGGCGTTATCCTGTGAACTCTACTAAAATTCATCGTTCATCGTTAGTTTTCCAGATGTGATGCAATCCACTGACTCGGTCTGACTGTTTTTACTATAGTATGATGTTTAACCGTTTATGTATCATTTGCTTTTCTAGGACAGTCATTTGCTTCATTCATCCATTCATTCATCCATCCATCCATCCATTCACAATATGTGTACAGTATACATATTAAAAATCTTGTTGCTTAAGGACGTTAAGGTATGCCGACTTATTTAATATGTTGTCAAAGACTTTTGAATGCTTTGAGGAAAACTGATGAAGCAAGTGTTAACTATTGAACAAAATTTGGTTAAAAATACATTGCCATGAATTACGTATTTGCGTTTTATTCGTCGAATGACCCAAATATTGGTATTGGTAAGGCAATAATAAATAAATATTGGTATTGGTATTGCAATACTGGTTTTAAAATGTATTGGTATTGGTATTGCCAATAGATTTTACAGGCAGTATTGGTATTGCTATTGCCAATATTTTTTTTTGTATTGTTAACAACCCTGTAAAAATGTGCTTTGCTAACATAGGAATTTTCCCCGTGTCCAATTCTTGACAGCACTGCATTCTACCATCAATCCAGTGTACAATGCTTACATACTCTATCCCTCGTCTCATCCCAAATCCTGTAAGGATTCTATCCCCTTTTCACAACTTCTTCGCCTCCGTAGACTATGTCAATCCAATGAGGACTTTTTGGAAAAGGCGTTGGAAATGGTGGAGTTTTTTTAGACAAAGGTCTTACCCTGAAGCTATACTTCAATCTGCGCTTCAACGAGTTAAAAAACTTCACTCGTCCCGACGCCTTTGTATCACGCTCCAGTGATAGTAATGAGAGGAGCAAATTGGTTCTCACATACAATCTCCACAACATCAGAGCCAAGGAAATCTTTTTGAAAAACCGCACCATCCTCCTCGCGGACCCTGAGACAAACAACATATTTTCCACCCCACCCCTCATTTTATTCAGGAGGGACAAAAATCTTGGTTCGTAGCCGTCTGTGTATTCCGTCCTCCCATCTGGGCACCAAGCCATGCGGCCGTAATCGCTGTAAGACATGTCCCTTTGTTACCCAGACGGACCAAATTGTCTTCCCTAAGGGGGTATTCAAGATTAGGAATGGCTTTCTCTGTCTACACCATTGTGTGTAAGCGCTGTTCTTTGAAGTACATAGGTGAGACGTGGAGGTTACTCTCCTTCCGTATCGCAGAGCATGTACGTGCGATTAAACAAGACAAACAGTGTCCTGTCTCCCGACACTTCAATGGACGCGACCACATGGGCGTCGATGACATGTCTGTCACCGCCATGGTTTCTTGTACAAACACACCCGACAGAGTCAGTCTGGAGAATAGACTAATCCAAGAGTATGGGACCCTAACACCACATGGGATAAATGTTGTGTTTGCACTGACAACCTGATTTATTGGCCACACCCACCCTCTCCTTTCCTATATAAGCTCTTACTATTTTCTCCTTACTTTATCTCTACTGGACTAATTGGATTTCACCGCAGCTAAGTTTTTTTTTAAAATTCTTTCGTTACATTCGTTTTACTTGTGTACTATTTGTTCGTTGAGAAAGGCTCTTTGCCGAAACGTTCGCTGTTGTGTTACGTCCTGTCAGGCTAACTAATACCCTGTTTATATGGTATACATTTACTAATGCTTGAATAGGCGCTTTGTCACTATATTGCAATTATCCTTTAAAGAGTCACCTATTAGTCTTAAGTTCTCATTAATTGTGAGTTTGTGGATGGAGGCAGACAGTTTACCGACTTATGGTTAGAAATAGCACCTTGTTTTCTCTAATAACGTGAAATAGGCGCGGAGGCGTCACTAGGGGATGCGGACCGCACAGGGTGACACCAAAAATTTAAAATTCTATGTTCCCGTATTTGGCACTGGCAGGCTCGGAGGAAGTCTAAAGGGTAAGTCGTGAAGGGGTGACACCATGAGCTATCACACTGGGTGACACCAACCCTAGTGACGCCTCTGAATATGCGCGTTACACGAGTCTTGAGAATCTCTTTTTGCCGCGGTATACCCAAGCAAAGCCCTATTGCTCAGGTAGGTACACTGCCGATGTGTAGGTATCGACTGATAGATTAAGCCAGATTTTTATGTATGTCAAAGCCAAATACTACAAAAATATTCATGAGTCAGTAAAAATGATAAATCACTTATCAAATTACAATAAACCATCTAAATGAAATATATTCGATATTTTCAAAGTTGGAGACTTATCTCTCTTTTTTTTAACTTAATTTTTTTTTAGAAATGACTGTAAAGGCCGAGTTGAGTGCTGCGCATAATATAATAATAAGGAATAAAAGGGCTAAATAATTTTGCACATTCACTTTTTTCTTATCTTATCTTATCTTATCTATACAGACGCTCCTTCTATGCAGAAGATAATTGCGTCCACAGACCATGACAGATGATCTGTTGGCAAGTGATGCAGCGTTCACAGGCCACGGCTTTGTGGGATTCCACGCATTACCCAGCCGCCTAACTAGTGTTAGGTACCCATTCGGAGCTGGGTGACTCTTATCTTATCTTATCTTATCTTATCTGTTTACAGACGCTCCTTCTATACAGAAGATTATTGCGTCCTACGCTTATCTATGGTTTGTGTTTAGTCCTGCATTTTTATCAGAGATTTAAATGTTGATAAAGTGTTGGTTTTCCTGGATTCTTCAGGCAACCCATTCCACGCCCGAATTCCGGACGGGAAGAAGGAAAACTTGTATGTGTTTGTTCTTGCATACGGAATAAGAAAGGTGTTTTTATCCTTATGTCTATCTGAGGGTTGTATTAAGTTATCTTTGTGTTGTATTTCTAAATTAGAATTAATTGCTTTATGTATGATTACTACTTTGCTCTTGGTTCTTCTATCCTCTAGTGTTTCAAGGTTTAATGATTTAACTAATGGTGTTACTCTTGTCAGTTTCGAATATTCTCCAGTAATGACTCAGGGACGCCCTAGGCCCTGGGAAAAAATCCTTGCCTTCACATGGATTCAAACCCATCACCATCGGTACGCCAGTCGAGCGTGCTGCCACTCGACCACCTTGTTCAAGTACAAATTTGGATGCGTGATTATTCCAACATTTCTCTTTGCTTTATGTATACTGCTGCATATTTATTTATATTATAATTTTAATTTGATTAATCTTAAGATGAAAAGTGTTGTCTGGTATTAAACTTCATTTCCATTTTTTGTTTCCACACCATTTAATCACGAATAATCTACCTAGCCCAAGGCTGACTGCTATTCCACCCACTGCCACTTCCCACCCTTCTTAAACTAAATTTAGTAATTAGGATTTGATAGGACAAAAGTCACATATAAACATTTGAGGGTGATATTATGAAAACAAATACTAGTACCAAATTTAAATTACCAAAACAGTGGTAGACTTGTACAGATATCATGAAAAAAACTATTCGCAAAGGTGTATTATAGTGCCCTATTAACCACGACCATATTAAAATGACTGTAAAACGCATTATAATAAGAATTGTTTTGCCCTGAGTCACGTAATATGTGTATTCATGTGAATTATAATTCATTTAGAAATTTTATGGTGCAGATATTTAAAGCACCCGCAGCGGTTAAAAATAACAAGATATTATCTTATCTGTTACAGATGATCCTTCTATACAGAATATCATTGCATCATACGCTTTTCCATGGCTTATGTCTATTCTTGCATTTTATTTTTGAGTTTTATATGTTGATAGAGTGTTGGTTTTCCTGGTTTCCTCAGGCAACCCATTCCACGTCCCAATTCTGGGCGGGAAGAATGAGAATTTGTATATTGTGTTTTGTCTTGGATATGTTGGACTCATTGAGCACCGCGCAGCTTTAAAATTCATTTCAGAGGCGTCACTAGGGTTGGTGTCACCCAGTGCGGTAGCTCGTGGTTTCACCCCCTCACAACTTACCCCATAGACCTATTACGAGTCTGCCAGTGCCAAATAACGATAAAATACAGATTTTACCCTTTGGTGTCACCCCTTGTGATGGTGTCACCCAGTGCGTTCCACACCCCTCCCTCCTCCAGCACCCCCTAGTGACGCCTCTGATTTATTTTGATCATTGAGGTCTGCCTATCGCTTATTACTTTATGACGCTTCTCGCCATGTTCATCATGGCATTTTTTTTTACCTTACGTTAGGTTTTGTATTGCAGTCTGGCAATTTAGAAATGTGAAGAAATACAAAACAATAATCGCACCGAAAAGAAAGAAAGGTTCAAGGACACGTTCAGTTCGCACTCACCACAGTAAACATGTCTACCTCCACAAAACCAGCTGAGCCCCAGCAAATGGGAAAAGGAATTAAATTTCTCTTTGGGGGAACTGCTGGGTAAGACTTAATATATAAGGATTATTGCAATGAAATGTTGTAAATTTTAATCCTTTCACCTGTACTGTTAAAATTTGAAAAGTTAATTCAAAGTCAAAGTTAATTGGCTTCGTACGGGAGACCGTCTGACTTGCCCTTGACAGTAACTCACTCTTGACTTGATTCTTGAGCATTAATTAAATCATTTGAGTAATGTTTGACGAAGTTGTTCCTAGTTACCTAGACTTAATTCTAAGTACTTACGATAACTACTTTGGTTTTTAAAAAAATTGAATTTATAAAACAGCATCAGCATAGTTAAATAAATGTAATTTAAATTTAGGATGTTGCTAGCGTTACGACATGTCGTAGCAGCAGACGATTCGGCGGGATGTTGTTAGCGTTACGACATGAACTGTCGTAGCAGCAGACGATTCGGCGGGATGTTGCTAGTGTTACGACATGTCGTAGCGCTAGCCAGGAAACTGCTGCTACGACATGTCGTAGCTGCAGACGATTCGGCGGGATGTTGCTAGTGTTACGACATGTCGCAGCGCTAGCCAGGAAACTGCTGCTACGACTGTCGTAGCAGCAGACAATTCGACGGGATGTTGCTAGCGTTACGACGTGTTTTTTTTTAATTATAAAAAAATTTAAATCAACAAAAAACTCGCCGAGAGCGAGATTAGAACCCAAGTATCGTTTTAACAATCAAAGTTGTTGTTCGTCCGTCGTAGTCGACGATGATCACTCTCATCATATTTGTATTTGACCTGTGCTAGGCCGCCACGTGTGTCCTCTGGTGGCGTATTAATCCTATTCAAGCACGCAATTTGCGTCGGCATGTTGGAGAAGAGATGGATGGGAACCCTTCAGGGTGGTGTTTGATACGGTCCTTCCTGGCTTGATGTTTTGTCTTGGCAGCCTGTTGTCTATTACCCTCACAGACAACTGCGCCATTCCGTATCATAGAGCGCCAGTGGGCTCGGTTACTGGCTGCTGCTTCCCAGGAGTCATGTCTAATGTCAAAGGCCTTTAGAGCAGTTTTAAGTGCATCCTTGTATCACTTACGTGGACCACTGCATGCTCTATAGTCTATGCCCTGCAGTAAACTGACCATAGCCTCTAGCGAGGCGATGGTCGGGCATGCGCACTACATGGCCCACCCAGCGTAGTTGGCTCTGCATGAGGTTAGTGTGGATGCTGGATAAATAGGCTTATTAATAATATATAGCCTATAGTTACTACAGTATAGGCTGAGTATAGGCTATACTATACATGAACATCATTATTCATTGTCATTACGATTATCAAAATAATTTCCCAGAAGAATGGGGGCATTTAAAGTTGAACCATTACTAATAGTTTTAATAATACATTGTTTTTACCTCTTTGTGTTAACCTTTTGAGTTAGAGAAATATATTCCACTAGTTTGTGCTGCGGCGCCGTGGCGCCTTCGGCGCCCCCCCTTTTTTAAGGGCGCCTACGGCGCCCACCTTTTTCAAAAGCCCAACTAACTTGTCCTTGTATGATGAATACGTAATTTTAAACAACCTTTAATGTACACAGAGTAATTTAAAATAGAGGTTATAGGGCGCCTATGGCGCCCACTTTTTTTTTGGTCAAAAGCCCAAGTAACTTATCCTTGTATGATAAATACGAAATATTCCTGAAATTTAAACAATTAAACAAAGTATTTATATAATAATTTTTACAGTGCTAATCACCACACGATTTTTTAACTAATTTTAGAAAGCAGCGCACCAAATTACTGCACCAAAAAATAACTATTTGAGTCAATCAACACTGCTTACAACACAAAATTTAAAAAAAGAAGAGTGATGTCCCTTAGCGTTAGGCCACATAATTGAGCGTAAACATATATATGATTACTGAAAAAACTGGTAGGGGCCATCCATATTAAGGTTGTTAAGACCGCTCGTTTTTGAGGACCGGTTAACCTTTCAAAAAAAGACCGGTTAACCGGTTAGCCGCTCCGTATTTATACAATTTATACCATGTTAAGGGAATCAACAAGAGAATGGATCAAATTTTCCCATCGCGTGCGTCGTCGTTTAATTTGACATCAAAGAGCCCGTGATGTACCGACTCTAGTGTTGCTGTCAAAACAGCGAATTCAAAAAAAAATAAAAAATCCCCAACAAAGAATTAAACTGTAATGATATTCAATTTTTATATAATAATAGTATTAAAACGGCATATTATAAATTGTTGTCAAGTCAGTTTGTTTTTGAGGACCGGTTAATCATTTTTTAAAAAGCCCGTTTTACTGAAAAGAATATTATTATTATTAAGAAAACGCTTTGATTTTGACGTCACGGTCGCTCGCGTGTTGGCTCTGGTATTCTGCCGTAACACAACACAAAATTAACTCCGGGTAATAAGCTAATATACCACGTAATTAGCTAATATACCGACTAAATGAAGTTACGATTAACCAGTCCTGATAAAACGGAGTAAACAGTGATAATAAGATGGAATTTATTTAAATTAAATACCATATTTTGTTTCACTCGTCAACTTGCCAGAATTACGCGCACACGACGACCCCCCCCCCAACCCAATAGGGTGGGGTTTAGGTGGGGTTGAGCTACACTCGCCATTTTCCAAGGCATGCTCTGACTCAATTTAAAAAGAAAAATGTTCCTTCCCCCAACCCACTGTAGATGTATAACAGTGGGTGAGGGGAGGAAAGGTGTCTCTTGGCGCGGTCTTGTATTGGCGTGTCAAAGCAAGAGGCTTCCTGTTACGTAAACATCAAAGACATTTCAAGCCTTCTAGCCTCCCCTCCACCACCCTCATCCCTAACTAGAAAACTCCGTAACTTGTCCCCACCCCATCCCCGTCCCTTTGAGTTGACCGTGGTTCTCATGAAGCTCTCATACAGTGCCTCGACAACTAAGCAAATTAAAATTTATAGCATTCCTTAGCCATAGGCGAAGTAGACTAATAGTGATGACGTGTATATTATTTAGATACCAGAATAGGGAGAAAGCGATTTGAAGTCAACTCAACACAACAAAAACAGAACTCCTGGATAAAAAGCTATTACGGGCTTATTAAAGTTGCGGGGGGGCCTTATTGAATTTGCGGTTAACCGATCCTGAGTAAATAGGACCGGTCCTGATCCGAGGACCGGTTAACCGTTAACAACCTTAATCCATATATTACGTACGCAAGGAGGGGGGAGGTCTTCAATTAAAGGCATTTTGCGTATGGATTGAAGTTTTCTCTTACTCTTTCGCCGTTATACCCATTATAAACACACAACGGGACGGCGATTTCACTGTTTGTATTGTTCTTTTTAACAGTTTTGTTATGTAATGTTCAAGACAATAAAATTTGAATGCTCTATTGTATTTCTTCAATAATTTCAACATGAAAAACACGATATTACAAAAAACTATAAAAGGTCCGTCCATGAATGACGTCACGCGATTTTGGCCGATGTATACCCTCCTCGTCGCACTTCATTACAAAAACTTAGACCACCCTTCTCCACAATTACGTCTCAAAGGGGCCATCCATAAATGACACCACGCACCTAGGGGGGAGGGGGGTCTACATATTTGTGACGTGGGGGAGAGGGGTGTGACTTCACATCAAAACTCGCAACTTTGCATAAAAGTTCCACTTAAATATTTGATTTGTTACATGGCGTTTTACATGACGTCACGCGTGTTACGATATTAGAATGCAGGCCTATACTAAATAAATACTTAAATGACAAAAAAAGTGATTTTAAACATGCTCTTTTTCCAATAAAATACAGATTTTATGGGGGGGGGGCCGAAAAGCTTTGTGACGTCATCTTGGAGGGGGTGGTCTCAGGGCCGTCTTAACGCATAGGCCCGTTGGGTATTAGCCCAGGGGCCCACGAGCATAGGGGCCCCATGGGAATATGTTTATGTATATATATTATGTATATTTATTTTTTATTCCTGCGGGGGAAGGGCCCAGCACTATTTCTTTGCCCGGGGGCCCAAACTGGTGTAAAGACGGCTCTGGGTGGTCTAAGTTTATTTGACGACGCTTTAATAGGGGGGGGGGAGGGGGAGTATAAGAAATGTCATGTCACATCAAAACGCGTAACTTAAAATAAGTTGTACTTAAAAATTTGTCTGTTTACAATTTATTTAATGACGTTTTACATGGGCTTCGCGCGTGTTACGATATTAAAGTGCAGCCTTACATTAAATACATACTTAAACTTAAATGACAAAAGTGATTTGAAACATGTCGTAACGCTAGCCAGGAAACTAGTGCTACGACATGTCGTAGCAGCAGCAGCGGGATGTTGCTAGCGTTACAACATGTCGTAACACTAGCCAGGAAAGGTTTGCTTGGCTAGTGTTACGACTAGCACTTGCTACGACTAGCCTTAGTACTATTAGTTATTAGCAGTAGCAGTAAACACTTCGGAAAAACTAAGTCGCTGTAATATTTTAACAAACTCTTCATAATATTTTAATTTTATACGCATAAAATATAACATATATTATATATAAATATATAATTAATAATAATATAAATATCGTATTATTATAATACGATATTAATAGATATGGTAGCTGGGCTTATTTATGTGTTATATTTATATGTGTATTAATTCTAAAATCTAAATTTATTTAAATAGACTTAATCAACGTATCCGCTTTTCAGAATAAGAAGAACAAAAATTACAATTACCAGCAAACTCATTTAAAAGATAAGTATTTTTATTTTAAAAAACACGCCGGGAGCGGGAATAGAACCCTAGCTTTGCTTTTAGTATCAAAGATCGTCCATAACTAATCACTAACACTTCATCCAGCGGATCACATGTCTTAAATTTGTTTCTAAAAAATTATATCCGATTGTCATTAATTGGACACCAATCAAGTTTTTTTAACCTTTAAAATTCATTATCCGGCTTACCTAGTAATCATGAAATTTTATTATGATAACTATTTTGTATTTTTAAAGTATTAGTATTAGCATAATTAAAATACAGCATATTTTTACGACTAGTCGTAGCAGCAGACAACTCGACGGGATGTTGCTTGTGTTACGACATGTCGTAGCACTAGCAACAGCCCGTCGAGTTGTCTGCCGTTACTTTGTCGTAGCAGCAGACACTTCGTTAAATTTAAAAATCAAAATTAATTTTTAGCGCTGGTACTGGTACACTTGACACTTGTAACTTGTAGTCCACTCAGAGTCTAGAGCTAGAGTGACTTAGACACTTTTACTTGACTTACTTAGTCACTTAGTAATTAGTACTTAGTTTGTCTTAGTTCTACCAGTTCAGGCTCAGGGGTGGCTAGACCCATAGTAACCGAGAGCCATGTTAAATATGAAATGAAAAATTGTAGAGAGCCGCATTGAAAAATTCCTTTTGCCTTTTGTGATTTAAATAAAAATATTTTTATTGGAATTTAATGATTAACACATTTTAATTGTTTAACCCTAACTGTATGTTGAAGAAATATAATATGCATTACAGTAAATTACAGTTACAAAATTAACACATTTAAATAAGTAAAATGTAAGATTAAAAACAAACTGCTTAGGCTTATAATATTATAATATTATAAACTCATATTATTATTAGTAAACATTAATTGTTATGATTCTACTGAGAAGTCTTTGAACTAGGAAGTTTGTTTAACTCTGTTTGGTAGCTAGTAGTTGTGGTGCGAAGAAGTTTTGTCAGACTCTGGTTACTAGTTACTGCTCGATACCTTGATTTTATTAACTTCATTGTGGAGTACAAAGATTCACAGCAGTAGGTTGTACGGAATTGGATATAAGTCTGTAAATAGCTTTCTTAAGTTGAGGATATTTTACTTCAGGCATGAGCAAGGGGTATCTTTCAGTGCCACTAAGTTTAATAGCTCTTCTTATATAGCTATGTCTAATGAAACATTACGAACAAACACCGCCAATTGTGGCATATCTTGAATATCTGTGGATTCATCAAGAGCCAAACTGAATGCAACACAGTTCTTTAAATTGTTGGTCATTTTTCCTTCAATATCAGCAATGTCTGAAATACATATCTTAGTGGTGTGGTGTGACATTGGAATTAGTGTTTTGTCAGTCACCCAAGTCTGGAATTATTTGGATCTAATATTGAAATTATGTCCTCGATATTCTTCTTAATAAAGTCCCCATCAGAATAAGGTCGTTTAGCACGAACAATATTCCAAGCGATAGCATAACTTGCCTCAGTTGAAGTGACACCTTCTTTGCTGAAAGTAGAAAGTAGTGTTTGCTGCTGACTCATTCCAGACTTCAACTCAGCCAATTTGCTTTATCTTAATTCAGATTGCAGTGGATACAGTGATGAAAACTCTTCAAACCTTTTTTTAATAGTATCGCTTCAAAATTACCAGCTTTGTAATTTGCAGGCGGTGTTTGGCAGATGAGGCGAATTGGCTCACCGTCTTTATTGATAAATGCAAAGTCCTCTTCCCATTCTGGTAGAAAACTTCTTGCTTCTTCTTTATATTTTCAGTTAATGCAACATGGCAAATTGTATTTATTTTTTAAAACTTATTAAAACTAACAGTAATGACTTCAAAATTCAGATTTTTACGGAACAGAAATCAGACATTTTTACAGTTTACATCACCAACCAATCAGAACCAAATCGCCCCCTCCAGCTTTTAAAATTTAAATCAATCCCAAATTATTTTCAACCCTTTGTTTCGGTCAAGATTTTAAAAAAACAAACTTTCATTTATTTTTGCAATATATATATATTTCAACCGAAAAAATTGTTCGCTAGCCGCAATGTGAACACAGAACGAGCCGCGGTTTGGCCACCGTTGTACTAGTTCCTTGGTCTTGTTTATATTTATTTTATATTATTATTAGGATATGGTTTTGGCACTATAAGTTAAAAAATATATTTTTAAATAACAAATTACATAGAGCTTATTTCAAATAAAATTATAAACGAATAATATATTATTAGAAAACAGACAAAAGATTTATGTTTTAAGGTGATTTTGTCAAGTCATAGATTTTCTTTAGGGAAATTGTATCCTGTCACCTTGTGCAAATAATTTTGTATCACCTAGCCCCAGTCATGTGTTTCTCATTACATGAGACAGAAGGAAGCTGAACTTCAATGCATCTGTCACACTTGATGAGAGCACTGGCATAACTTACACTGCTCCACTCACAATATATGTCTGTGGTATTGACAGATTTGAGATGTTGCTAAGTCATTGATGATGTTCAATGGGATCTTGTGCACTTTGGGAAGCATTATATTTGTATGAAAAGCTCCTCTGTATTATAAACTCCCTCATGAGCATCATCAAACCTCGTTTAGGGTTTCAACTGCTTCCTCATACTAGCTGAATGTTGCTCTGCCATGTACAAGGAAGCATAGCCAGACTATGAGTTTGAGACCACTGTAGTAAAGGGAAAAGCCCCTCTAAGCGTAATTTACCATAACTAAGATTAAAGCTTTCTATATCACATTGACCTAAGTTAGGGGTCTACCTATATGCATTTTTGCCGATACCGATATTACCAATATTTTTTTGGTGATATTACCGATATATGTTTTGCCGATATGAGCAAAACAATCCCCAAATTGCACTAGACATCTTCGATGGTGTTGACGTCATTCTTAAATTTATGACTCGTAATTATTTATGTTTTATATTTTAGGCTACTGGTTTTATTACGACAAACGTAAAATAAGAAACAAATCGTACAACTTCATTTGAATTTGAAGTGTGTGTCGATTACGGTCTTCCGTATTTCTTGTTCATTTTTCTACGTCACTTCGCTTTCTGCTTCTTTCTTTTCCTTGTAAACAATGCAGGAATATGGATCGGATATTTTAGATGTTTTTAGATAAAATAAGGTAATAATCGGGATAAAATAACACATCAAAACATTTTTTTTTATTAATAACAAAAACAATTTTAAATATAGATTTAGATTAATTTATTATTTTTAAAAACTAATTTAATTAAAACAATATCATAGTATTTGGCACGCTGTATTGTGGCTGTACATATTTATACTAGGACTCTTTTGGTTCTTTCAATACCGGTATTGGAATCGATATATTAATTTGTTGAGATATTTATAAATCTAAATGATACTTTTTTTTTCTGAATTTTTTTGGTCAAAATGTCACTTATGAAATATCGGTAACGTCAATATCGGAACCTATGCATGCTACCGATACCCTGATATCGGTGTCGATATATCGGTAGACCCCTAAGCTAAGTATTATACTGTACAGGATCAACGTAGCAATTTTTAGTAGACCTACCAGTCAGAGCATAAGCAAAGTTCTTTTTTCATTGTAATGTTTGAACTTGAAATGAAAAGTCTATGTAGTGTTCCACCATTTCCTTCAAACAAGCTTAAACCTTTCTCTATATGCATCAAACATTCCTTGGGCATGTAATAATTTATTTTTTTAATCGCGCAATTCGTTTGTGTATTTTGTCATTTTTCTGGGACATTTCGATATGGTTTGCCACTGCAGCCCGCTTACCTAAAATAATTCTGTATCCATTTCCTTTTTTCAGCATGGCAGCCACAGTGTTTGTTCAGCCCCTGGATCTTGTGAAAAATCGTATGCAGCTTAGTGGTGAGAAATCTTAAATTCTTGCATCATTCTTCATTTCTTTGATTTGATGTATGCATTCTTTTTTTTAAAAAAATTTCCTATATCTTTTCTCTTGGGATGTGATGTTTATCTCAAAGTATTTTACGCTGGCTCATTTTTTTTTATACAACAATTTTATTCCCAACACCAAAAATATGTTATGATAAGAAATGCCTTTAGCTTATACACTATCATCGATGTGTGCTGGCCATGGGGCAATGAACCCAATAAATACCTTTTAGAAGCACTTTGAGGGTTTCTTAAGATTATGACATAATTCGTCACAAGCCAAATAGACAGAAGTCTGTAGAGCTATGCATCCTAGAAATCAGTAGAGCTATGCATCCTAGAAGCTTATCTTGCGTATACTGCATGTTTTTGTTTTCCTAAATAAAAATAAAATAAAATTTTATAAAAAAGGGGGGGGCGGGGCATTTCTCTCTGTTTTTAATAAGATTATTATTAATCTTGAAAGCTTCTATTCACCCCATCTCGTCGAACTGCCAAGGAACAATTGACCGTAACAGGGTATGAGAAGGGTGTGTCATCTTCTTCATTTACTTTGCTAAAGGTTTTACAGCATATGCTGCTATAAATTAATAACAATTAATTTTCACTGAGTGTCATATCTGGAAAGTTGTCTAACAGAAAAAAGTGCCTCATCATTCTAATATTTCCTGATGATTAAATTCACAAACACCTGTGCTCTTACATTAATTTTTCAAAGGACTTCCTCATTTGAATTTCAAATTGAGACTAGTTCACTTACATGTGTATAGGGGAAGATGCTTTTAGCTGTCATATGAGCCATGTGCTAAAATTGAGCTTGTTAGCATCATAGGAGCCATAATGATCAGAGCATTGACTGTGGGTCCTTACAAAATAGAAGAAAAAGATCATCAAATAACTATCATATACAAACTTTTAGTGGTGTTTAATCACTAAATTCAGCTTCTTAATTATAAGGGATTATCATTATTTATGCTTTGCACTGAATTTAGCTACTTAATAATTGAGAATATCGTTTTGGTAAAAATTAATTCCCTTAACTCTACCCCCCCCCTTTTACACACACACAATTTTTCCTGTTTTCTTTACATCTAATTTTATTATTATTATGTTACTCTACCTACTGTTTCAGAACTATATGAACAAAATGAAAAAATTAACATTCAGACACATTTTCCTTAAGTTTTAAACATAGAAATAACTCAAGATACTATTTAAAGGTACATCTCACTAGGCATCATTTATCTCTTCATTGTGCTTAATTTATTTTTAGGTGTGGGAGGAGCCAAAAAACAATACAAGACCAGTTTTCATGCCCTGGCTTCGATTCTAAAGAATGAAGGAGTTTCTGGAATATACACAGGGTACAGTCAAGTAATTAGGGTTGAAAATAGTACTTTATATACCAAATCTTATTTACAGACGCTTCTATACAGAAGATTATTTCATCCTATGCTTATGAATGGATGATTGTAGCTTCTTTTCCAAACTTTTAAGATGGTTATGGTCAATCCATAGGTTAATTTTTCTATGCCAGAGACAGATGATCAAAACGAATTGCACCTGTAATTGTTCGGGCTATTTACCCACATTTTAGTAGAATAGCTATGCATAAAATGAACTTTTTTGTTCAAGTCTTGTACTATTTTTTCTTGTGCTCAGCTTAACGAATATGTCGTTGTTGTGGTTATTTTCAGATTAAGTGCTGGCCTATTACGTCAAGCCACATATACAACCACAAGGCTGGGCATATACACATCTTTATTTGACACGTTGTCCAAGTGAGTTTGTTTCACTCAACACAATTTTTACAAATTTTAATCAATCCTCTTTATGCCAAAATGGATTTGAATTATTTTAATGATCAAATCCATGCATTATCTTTATCATATAGCTTGTGATATAGCTTTTAAATAAAATACAAGATACACAAACAAATTGTGTAATCAAAACAATAAATTAAAGTTTTATTAATTGACTAATACAAAAGTAGATGTTTCGGCTAATGTCTTCGTCAGTACAAATAACTTACACAAGAATTAAAATTATATTTACACTATGTAAGACATTCTATACCATGGCATGTATTTTCTTGCATCATCTTTATGAATCCAATCTTCAAATGATACCCATATCATTATGAAAAGTCACCCACTGGAATGTTTTTTTTTAAAAAGCCATAAGCCTTGAATTGAGTTAATGTTTTAGCTAGAGACTCTAATAATCAACAAATCTTGTGATACAAAAATGACGTTATCTCCACCCATCTGTTTTTGTAGGGATGGCAAGCCTCCAAATTTCCTTTCTAAAGCTCTGATTGGTGTGACTGCTGGCGGCATCGGTGCTTTTGTGGGCACACCTGCTGAAGTGGCTCTCATTCGCATGACCGCTGATGGGAGGTAAGAATGGTTTTTTTTTACCTTGCAAGTGTTCATATCTTCATGGACATTGCTGTGATTAACAATTAAAAATATTTGGAACAGTCTTAACATATTTTACCCCTGGAATTTTTTTTTCTCTATTGAGCTTGGCGACTTTTAAATTTATCATTGATTTATTTAGTGAGAAGTGTTTGACTGTTTAAGACTTTAGGTTTTGTTTTAGTTTTGTTGGGACCCCCACCTTTAGAAAAACCAAATCAAACAAAATTTAAAACTTATTTCTTTCATTTTTCTCTAATTTACTTGGGATGGAATATACCACCTTAACTCTCAAAATGTTCGTGGTGTTCTCTTCTCCCCCCTTTTCTCGCCTGATTTAGGTAGTCCCTGTAAATAATTATTTTATAAATGAACAAAACTAACAATAATGTCATTTTGTCTATCACTGTATTCTCAACTGGATTATCTATGTATTGTTAGCCATCAGAATATTGTAGTGTTAATATATTTTGATCTATAGTTATTTAAATGAGCTATTTTGACCAAAAATGTGTGATGAAAATTTGAACATGACACCAACAGTATGAGAGAAAAGAATACATGTTTGTTACAAACATAAAATCTTTATTATAGTCAACAACAGTTGCATCTGAATCATAAAATAGAGAAAATTTGTCCTTTTATCACAAAATGTATAAAATTAAATATGGTAATAATTCTATAACTAAACCTTCATTGTCAGCATGTAGCAAACTAATATTCTTTTAATCATTATAATTATAGAAGCCATTTTTATTTAATTAAAACATTTACAAATATTAATCATGATATGAAATAAGACAATTTCTGTGCACATGAAAATACAACAATGTAGAACCACACCTAAATGAACCTGTCTCGCTTCATATTATTGATAATTTGTTCATTGTATCAATATCATAATTCTTGCAAAACAACAGAGGTAAATCAAGGTCTGGCTCGACCAACACATGAGGCTAGGACTAAAAAAAATTTAAAATTTACCACTTAAAACTAAAACTTTTAATTATTTTGTTCAAATAATAAAAATTCCATGTAAAAAACACAACAAAAAAAAACATTGGTCTGAAAAAATGGGAATGAAAACATTGAGATTTAGTCCACAAGTCACTCATGATCGAATTGTCAATGTAACATGCTTTGAGAGTTAACGTGGTGTTAGTAGTGATATAAAATGATTCCCTTGACTTTGAAATCTCTCTCTCTCTTTCGCTTATCCAGACTACCTTTGGAGGAAAGGAGAGGCTATAAGAATGTGTTTAATGCCTTGTCCAGGATTGTTCAGGAGGAAGGGGTCCTCACCTTGTGGCGAGTAAGTACTTTTCATTACATTTCCAGCCTGCCATTACTTGGGAAAAATGTTATCTGAAAGTTGCCAGAACACAAGCCTAATTTTTTATTTGTCTGATTCTTAGGGATGCGTACCGACTGTTGGCCGAGCCATGGTGGTGAATGCTGCACAATTGGCCTCATATTCGCAAGCCAAACAGATATTAGTTTCCACAGGTGAGTCAAGTATGGAAAATGACTATACGAATTGTATCATCAAACTATGCTAGAAGCATATGTAGCTAATTATATCACATTACTATATTGCTAGGGGAAATTTTTCTCACTTCTTTTCTATATTTTGTACATTCAAATATAATTTTCTTCATTTTTCATTATGGTATATATAATATATACACAAAGATCTTAGATTTAATATTCTTTAGGGGCTTATTCTATATTACTGTTGAAAATTATCTTAAATCATAAAGGACGCAATATAACCATTAGAAATTAAGTTTATTTATTTCAATTTTTTATTATTATTTTTTAAACTAAAACTAATTCATATTTTTAATGAACTGCCCTCAGCTAGTCTATCACATTATTTTATTCTATCTTTAAATACTTTAATGATATTAAACTAACTCAGTGTTAATTTTGTTTTTTGAATTTCAAACGTTAATAAGAGGATGAATGTGATGCTAGTAGTTTGCAAAGTTTTTCTAAAGAAAATTTCTCACAATTTTTATGTGAGTACAAATGTTGATATTGCCTTGTTTTTTTTAAAAAAACAATTTTGGTTCAAGTGTTTAAAAAACAATTTAAATTTTAAAACTTTATTTTTACCTCTTTTTTTAAAATTGTGTAAAATTCCATATCTACTTAAATAACATAAGCAGGGGATTTAAGTTTTTTTTATAGTCCATAGACCCCTTTCCTTGTCTGAATGAGGTCATGGATTTACATTTTTTAATGCATATAATAAAATGGAAATGGAACTCGCAGACTCCTTTGGGTGTGTGGATAACATATGAAGGACCCTGAGCAAAAATTTATTTATTTTATAAAAGGTATTTCCATATTAAGGTATATTAAATTTGTAAACAGAAATTTCCTTTTTTGAACATAAATACTAATTATAATATTGTAAGTTTTATGGTATATCAACATAAAGGAACATGGCAGAAAATATTAATTATAATTTTATAAAGTTATGATATATCAACATAACCGAACAATGCCAAGAATACTAATTATAATTTATAAGGTTTATGGTAAATTAACATAAAGGAACTAGGCAGAAAATTTTAATTATAATTTTATAAAAGTTAGTGTATATCAACAATGGACTGAGGCAAAAAATACATAATGTGTTCTATAATGAGTTTCATAAATGATGTAAATTTTATTTATTTCTCTTTATTTTGATTATAATTTTGTATGAGAGATCACTTCCTCCCTGCTAGTTGTTTTTCAGCCAAGCAGGAATACATTGCTCTTAACAGTTACTGGTGTGGTCTTGTGAAAAAAGATAACTTTTCCCCAATCTCCTTCTCCTGAATCTGCCATTTATAAAACGAAATTCTTGTATGAAATGCAACCTTTGATTTACAATTCAATGAAAGGTTACTTCCACGATGGCCTCTTCCTTCACTTTGTCGCCAGTATGATTAGCGGTCTTATAACAACGGCAGCCTCCATGCCAGTGGACATTGCCAAGACTAGGTGCGTACACCGTAGTTGATGACTTCTTGAGTCACATTTAGAGTAAACGTATGGTTCTGTGTTAGGCATCGATGTCCTGGCCCATTGGTTGAAATCTGATGCTTCATTCATGATAGCTTAATTACTGTATTCAAGATGTTGACAATCTGCTGTTACCTACTGCTATATTAATTTATGGTCATCAGTAATGACTAAGTATAAAAATTTTGAGATTTTTAAATCCCTTTTATTGACTTCAACGTCTTGTCTCTCTTTCTGTCGTGGTTCCGCCCGTGGAACAACAAAAGTAAAAAATGACCCACTTCCCGTGATCCTTTTTAGCTGAAATTTTGCTCAGAGACCGATCGATCGAATGTACTGTAATTAAATTAACGAATTTTTAGATTATCTCTATGTAGAATGTAAATGTTTGTGCTTGAATGTTGCGCGGTGCGTATTATATTGAACATGCTTTTTTAATATTTTCCTGTCGCACAGTGCGTATTATATTGAACATAATCAATACTTTTAGTCATATCTCATATATAAGGGATTTATAGTCAAAAACTTTTTTTTACAGGTTGTTTAATTTTTCTTCTTCGTAACGTTTCTCATTTCTAATAAAATCTTTGTAAATTTTTGTCCTTGGCACAGAATACAAAATATGAAGTCTATAAATGGCAAGCCCGAATACTCCGGAGCCCTTGTGAGTACATTTTATTTGTGCAATTCTTGATCCTGGAGTGGCACCATTGTTTTTTTAACATGTCTTTCTGAAAACATTTTTAACCCTGTCTACAACAAACTTATTTTCCTAAGGTGGTTAATCGTCATTAATTTTTGTGTGTTTTAAAATCAATTTAGATATTAATGAATTCCTGTATTATTCATCATAAAATATCTCTTATTTTCAAATAATGCCATTAAAATGGGAGACCTCTTTGCACTTTATAAGTTTTTTTTTATTTTTTAAAAGTCTTATTGTTCAAATATAAATAATCTAAAATAAAAAAATATTCATAAAATTTAATGTGAATTTACAGGATGTCCTTACCAAAACTATACGCCAGGAAGGATTCTTTAGCTTATGGAAAGGCTTCACCCCGTACTACGCGAGGCTGGGCCCCCACACCGTGTTGACGTTCATCTTCCTTGAGCAGATGAACAAGGCCTATCGTCACTACGTGCTCCACGACGACTCGGCCAGTGGGGGGCTATAGTTCACCACACTGCAGGCTTAGTTGAGATTAATTGATTATTCATGATAGATATTGGCTGTAGCTGAAAATGATTCAAATGTGAACAAACGAATTTCAATAGCTGAACCTGAGCGCATGATCTTGACAAAAAGGCATGTTGTGATTGGAATGTGTGTTGGTAAATGGTGTAAAAAAAAATGTTGGTTGAGTAGACCTTGACCACGCAGCGTACACCTACAATAGCCCGATGTAATATTTTTGACATGTAAAAGAAAGTGTGTGTGAAGATTGCGTGCACATAAGAGAGACTGAACCTGTAATGGTCATAGACGTGACGTGACGTGAGTCCTGTGGAAACCCTAGCACAAATGATGTGGATGTCCAAATGATTGTTTATTTAAATAGTAAGTCGCTGATTGTTTGAGTGTAGTATCCAGTGCCCATATCTTGTTATTTAAATTGTAAGTCATAGATTGGTTGAGAGTAGAATTCTAGGACCATACATTGTTTATATAGTAAGTCATAGATTGGTTGAGAGTAGAATCAACTGCCAATATCTTATTTATGAAGTAAGTCGTTGATTGGTTGAGAGTAGAAAATCTAGGACCATATATTGTTTATATAGTAAGTCATAGATTGGTTGAGAGTAGAATTCTAGGTCCATATCTTGTTTTTTTTAAATAGTATTGGTTGAGAGTAGAATTCTTGGACCATATATTGTTTATATAGTAAGTCATGGATTGGTTGAGAGTAGAATTCTTGGACCATATATTGTTTATATAGTAAGTCATGGATTGGTTGAGAGTAGAATTCTTGGACCATATATTGTTTATATAGTAAGTCATGGATTGGTTGAGAGTAGAATTCTTGGACCATATATTGTTTATATAGTAAGTCATGGATTGGTTGAGAGTAGAATTCTAGGACCATGTATGGTTTATATAGTAAGTCATGGATTGGCTGAGAGTAGAATCCACTGCCCATATTGATTTAAATAGTAATTTATAGATTGGTTGACAGTAGAATATCTTATACAGTTTTGAGGAGCTGTGATAAATAGGGTGGGGAGAGATGGGGACCATAGTGACCATCATTTTCTGGTGTGAGCAAAAAAGATCTTCATTTAGCCCTTGTTTTCTTGTACAGACAAAAGGTTCCAGAGCAGCGTTAGAGCCCCACTTTATTTCACTCCCCTTCCTCCTGTTTATTCCCTGTGGCGTGGTACCCAAGATAACCTAGAGCTAAAATTTCTTAAAATGCTTACTTCCATCAGAATAACTAGAACATAATGAAAAAAGACATTTGCTGTCTTTCTACAGTGTGGCAGCCCATTGGTAACAACAATGTATAGTTTTTGCTTTAAGAGTTGGATTAAATTGCTCAAATCTCTCTTATTAAGTGTGGCACGCTGTTGTAGCTTGTGACATTATCACTATCAGGATTTAATGCTAGCATCTGTTTAGGGAGGCTGTTGATGGCTTCTTGGTGGAATCTCTGTCTGTTACTTTACATTATATTTACATGCACTGTGCCAATCTGTCTGTTACTTTGTATTTACATTGATTGTTCACTCTGCAGTATTGACTAATTTAATTGAAGCCATTGTGGCTAAAGAAATGTTAAAATCATGTCCAAAGTGTTGAAAGTTGTTTGAATGTTATAAGTTATATTTGAATGTGTAAGTCAGAGCCAACTACTTGGGTTTGAAACAGCTTCATCTAAGAACATTGGGTCACTTCTACGCAGTGCTTTTTTCTATATAAAAAAAAGTTACCAGAACACATGAAAAAGGGTGCAGTAACGCAACCTGAAAAAGCATTCCAGGCAGTAATAAAAATAAGTATGTGGAAAAAACGTGCCAGAACGCCGTTGATGCGTTACGCTGAAAAAAAAAGCATTGCTTCTACTTTTATTTACTCTTGGGGGAATTTTCTGGTTGTGATTTTTGTGTAGTTTAAATTTTAATTTAGTTGGAGATGTGTACAAATTCGTGTGTCTCAGTTCTATCCCCCCCCCCAACCCACGGCATTATTTACTACATATATTTTACTGACATTTAATATTAGCACTAGGCACTATTATTATTATTACTACTGCTACTAACATTGGTATGTCTGTTATTTAGATTAAATTTTTCGCTGATTTTGTTAATTATTGTGTTGTTTTTTTCCTGTATTGTTTAGAATCAATTTGAAAGTTTAATGAAAACTAATGTGTAGAAATTTCTGATAGCAGTCTTTAAGTGAGCTCATGTAATCGTGTGACTAGGACTTTGACTTCACTTTTGTGATTCATATGATAGTGGTTCAACCTTATAGTTGATGAATGAACTCTGGAATTTTCTTGGTTAACCCTTGTGTTCCTCACAGGATTATAGTGGTTCAACCTTATAGTTGATGAATGAACTCTGGAATTTTCTTGGTTAACCCTTGTGTTCCTCACAGGATAATAGTGGTTCAACCTTATAGTTGATGAATGAACTCTGGAATTTTCTTGGTTAACCCTTGTGTTCCTCACAGGATAATAGTGGTTCAACCTTATAGTTGATGAATGAACTCTGGAATTTTCTTGATTAACCCTTGTGTTCCTCACAGGATAATAGTGGTTCAACCTTATAGTTGATGAATGAACTCTGGAATTTTCTTGGTTAACCCTTGTGTTCCTCACAGGATAATAGTGGTTCAACCTTATAGTTGATGAATGAACTCGGGAATTTTCTTGGTTAACCCTTGTGTTCCTCACAGGATAATAGTGGTTCAACCTTATAGTTGATGAATGAACTCTGGAATTTTCTTGATTAACCCATGTGTTCCTCACAGGATAATAGTGGTTCAACCTTATAGTTGATGAATGAACTCTGGAATTTTCTTGGTTAACCCTTGTGTTCCTCACAGGATAATAGTGGTTCAACCTTATAGTTGATGAATGAACTCTGGAATTTTCTTGGTTAACCCTTGTGTTCCTTTTAGGTTAAATTGCCTGCTTTTGATCTTTATTAGCTTCAATGTCCTTCTTTTCTGTTATTTTCAGTAAGCGAGCAATCTGCTCTTTATGATGTTATGATATGTAGTTTGTGACTGTCTTCACTCTTGTTGAAAGTAGACAATTGGCTTCACTCTTGTTAGCACAAGTAGACAATTAAATTGTCTGCCTCTGCTCCTTTTTTCATTCTCTCTTTAGCTCTTGTTGCTGATGAATGTCAAAACTGAAAAGTTGAAACCACATGTTTTAGACATTTAAAATGTTCTGTTATGCCTTATTCTGTTTAGATCTGATTTTTGTGAACAAACCTTTTGGTCATGAATATATTTTTTCTTAGGTGGGAAGTGGACCACCACAACCTAAGAGATAAAATTCGCTCTTACCCCATTTTCAAGTTAACAAGATCACTTGTTGAAACTTTCCATTTTCAGGCTATACTGTAAAAGCAATTAGTGCTGTTCGCATGGGTACCGTTTACTTGTCATGACCTACCAGTTGTTGCATAATAACAGGAACACATTGTCTCATTAATAATTAATGAATGGTATGTCACTTGGCTTGTGCTTACTCTGAAAAATGGCTGCATTTGTCATTTTATTTATTACTTCCAAAGGAAACTATAGATGCCTTGAAACTTCAGACTCCCCACTGTTAAGTTTCAGGTAACTCCTGTGTATGTCAAAGACTGTGGCTTACAAACATGAGCGTTTCGTTGTTTTCTGTGTTAATCAGAGCTTTTCTAAATCATGAATGAAGGAATGAATATTCATTGGATACGTGTGTAACGTCACGATACATTATGACCAAATATTGACCTGATCTCCAAATTGACATCTTTTGACAGGTGTGAAATGATCCCAACAAACCTTTTTAGTATTAATTTTATGATAATTTCTTTTTATTTTGAGGATTTCTTTCATTTCATTGTTGAAGGCATAATTTTTAATTTATGGTGGATTTAAATGTGTGATAGAAGAATTCATGTTTTACATTTAGCAGAGCTTTTTTTCCTCTACTTTACACCTGTGTGTATGTGTTCTTATTAATAAAAAAAAAGAAAATTATGTATCTATGGATTGAAATTAAATTTGTTACATGTAGGTATTTATTAAATTTAAAAATTATCAAGTGTTTTGTTTTTACACCGATTTGAAATTTGTTTCTTGTTTCTTTATTAATCCAAGGCAGAAATTTTATTTCAAAAGCATAATGTTTTAATAATACATATTTCTATTCAATTAAAAAAATCTATAATGAAAGAATAAATGTCATGAAATACATTAGGATGTGTTACGTGAGTTCATAATCTCCTTAATTTGAGTGTCTCTATTACATTATTATTTAGCCGTGTTGAATGATGACAGAGCATATAAAGCAACAAGTTACATAAGAGATGTCTGAACGTGGTTCAATGGTCGGCCAAATAAGGATTTCAAATAATTAGAAATAATTGCTTTTCTTATAAAGTGATTTAATTGAAAAAATGTTTTGTAAATTAACTTCTATACTGAAGATTATTGCATCCTACACTAATCCATGGTTTGTCTAATTGTGTATTTTATATTATATTAATTAGTTAATGCTCCCAGTCTTCGAGGGTTTATGTCTAGTATGGCATATGGGGCCGTCCATAAAGTATGTCACGCTATTTTTGACCATTTCACCCCCCCCCCTAAATTACGTCACACTTTGGAACAAAAATTTAGTTTTTTATTAACAAAATAATTAAAATTTAATATAAAACACCATGACGTCACACATTTCAGGAACCCCCTCCACCCTGTCACACTGTCACACTTTCTTACACCCCCTCCCCCTTCTAGAGCGTGACATACTTTGTGGACGGCCCCTATGACCACTAGGCTAGTTTGGTTTGCATTCATTTTAAAAGAGAAGCTTAAAGTATAGAAATGCAAAAAAACTAAAAAGTGCCACAGTCCTTTTGTAAAATCACCTTTTTTTTAATAATGAAATTTTACTAATAGTAAATGTTAGCTTATGATGGCGATAAGAGTTTACACACATTATTAAGGAAAAATTTTCAGTTCTGTTAATTATATAGTAAACAAAAGAAAAAGAACTGGCTTATTTGGCAAGAAAATTTATAACATTGCAAACACAAGGTACAGGTAAGCAGTTTTAACAAATGTCATAATATTATTAAATATTACATTTTGAAAATAAAAATAGTGACTACAGTATAAAAGTACATGTAATAGTTATTATTTTTTGACTATTTAAAATTAAAAATTATTGTCTTATCAGACAAGTTATTTTTCATAACAGATAATGTTCAAGCGTTCCTTACATACAATGTCATAACTATGGAGTTAAATACATTACATTAAACACTATAAAAGTAAAAGGTCATTATTTGCTAAATAAGCAATCAACATAACAAGAAAACTTTGGAAATTTTTAAATACCAATAGGCAGGTTTTTTTAAACTCATGATAAAACACTATACAAAAATAAACAACTACTACTTTGTGAGCGAAAGTCTTTAAAAAATCTCATCCTGTTATAATGTTTTTTGTGGTACTGATGCTGGGCAGAAATTTCTGAACGGTCAGTCAGTGTGTCGGAACGAGACAGAGGGTGTTGGAAGCAATGAGTATGAGTAAGTGTTTATTTGTAAAATAGGCCATTTTCCTACCAACTTCCATGGCTTAAAAGCAATAATTGTGCTCACTTGAAGAGAGATCTTAATCCCATTTATTTGAATTCCTAGGCCTATAGTATATTCTAATTAAGGACTGTTGAAAATAAGTTTTTATAAAATAATTGTCATATGTTTTCTAGAGAATCGATATACAATATATGTCAGTGTATATGTATTTTATACGGGTATGTGCATTACAATTTATTTACATGTTTTAGTTTTATGTTGCGAGGTTGGTTTTTTTTACATCATGGATTTAATATAAAAGTATTTTAAAATATTTTCTTGCGGCAATTCCAAGAGTACCAAAAAATAATGTTTTTACAAGTTTACGAGAAAAAAGAATATCTAGAAAACCGTACAGGTTGCATTTGTTCTATTTATAATTTAAAATGATTTTATAATATTTTAAAAGAATCATATATATGTATGTATATATATATATATATATATATATAATATATATATATATATATATATATATATATATATATATATATATATATTAATTTTAAGAAAGGAAAAAAATAAATAAAGGTTACATTGTCTTTGTTGAAAAAC
Organism: Ampullaceana balthica; assembly: GCA_944989445.1. Classification (NCBI taxonomy): domain Eukaryota; kingdom Metazoa; phylum Mollusca; class Gastropoda; family Lymnaeidae; genus Ampullaceana; species Ampullaceana balthica. The sequence goes on along the minus strand of CALYLW010000902.1, from coordinate 99,337 downwards.
CAAACCACTTCCGGATTAGCAGATGATATGTATTTGCCAGATTGCAGTTACGTTTGATCAATCCAAAATGTCAGTAAAAACTCCATGCTCATAACAGGAATAACTTACAATTATAATAGAAATTATCCCTTTTTTAAATTATTCTTTTATGAGATTATCTTTTATATTTAATATAAATTTACAGCCCATTAAACAATATTTGTTTGATAATTATTTGATAGTTAAATTTGAAGGTAAACAATACATTTTTTTAGAGCTTTGGTTCCATTTTCTAAAGCCGGTTGCCAAAATAAAACCATTGCTTGCTTCTTAGATGGTAAATGATGAGCATTATGTAAATGCATTTAAAAAAAAATTATACCGCGTTATCGTTGCCCAGAAAGAAAACAAGAAATGGTATAACCTATTAAAAAATAATATATATTTATTGCCTTCATAGTGCAATCAAATAGCAGTGTCAATGGGAATCTTTTGCCGTATATTTTTTAAAAGAAATCCGTAAAGATTGTTTATATTTAATTGTGTGGTTCCCCCCATAGTCATATTAAAATGTTTTTTAATTGGATCACATAGCCTAGTGTCGCATATGCAAGTGATCAACGTTCATGTAAATTTAATAATCATCATAGAGTTTTGTAAATTGTCCTTTAAAGTCGCGTTATTTAAAACGCTGACTTTTAAACCAATAAAACTCGTGTCAGACTCTTGATGCTCGCGACCACCAAGCCAGCACCAAGAACAGTAAATATTCCACCGGCGACATACAAGGCAAAGGAATAATGAAGGTCGTAATTGAACTTGAGGTCAGATGGCATCTTGCGCTTGGTCTCTACACCAAACACAATGCTGGCTATGACAGTAACGATAACTGAAATTTTAAAAGGTTAGTGACATTTATCATTTAACATGGTTTCAATTGATTTTTTTTTCAAAGTATAATTTTTATCAATAATTTTATTGGTTTTAGGATGTTGGAGAAAATCAGGCCATATCCCAAATCCGTATTGCCAGAATGTATTGATCCAAACTTTATTATAAATTATAAAATAAAATATTAGCTGGTTTGATCTTTCCACTTATGTCTTCAAATTGTTTATGACAAATTAAGAATACATTATACTTAAGCTTTATTCTCATTGATACATCAAAACAGGATAAACAACATAATTTTCCCATGTAAATTAATGTGGTGGTTCTGTACTTAACATTTCAAGAATTAAAAGGCGTGTCCTTGTTACAAAGCAAGTAATTTGAAAAGTGGGAGATCGATGGCAAAAATATTATTTAATAAAAGCTTTCTTATTTTCAAATTAATTAAAATGAGATTTTCTTAAATCCCATATCTTCTCCTTGAAATTCACCCTTAAACGATGCACGCTACTTAGAACCAATTTTAACATACCTTATCGGTTATCGTCACAAAATTGTTACCAAATTAAAAAAAAACTTCACAATACATCGTAAACAAATTGTGACACACCTTCTCTCTTAGATATGTGACGTATTTATTGGATAGCTCCTTAATTAATTTTGAAAACATATATATATAAATTATAACTGGGAATCTATTAAGAATAGAGTAACTAATATCTAGACTTTATCCAATAAAAGAAGAACAAACCATTCATCTATATGTTGTTCCCTCTTAAACAGACAAACTTAGTCACAAAAACTAGACGATCTTTGCAAACCTGACTCCCCACGTTGGTTTGTTATATTTTTATTTTAAATAAAATGTTTTCAATGTCTATATAAATCGCACTGAAATTTTCCCCACCCCACCCCCGAAAAATACCTTTTAAAATATATGTGTTTTCATTTGTCAAGAGTTTCACTGGCATCTCCATCTTTAGCTGCGTCCCCTCCCCACTCCCAATCTTCAGCTGCGTCCGCTCCCCACTCCCCATCTTTAGCTGCGTCCCCTCCCCACTCCCCATCTTTAGCTGCGTCCCCTCCCCACTCCCCATCTTTAGCTGCGTCCCCTCCCCACTCCCCATCTTTAGCTGCGTCCCCTCCCCACTCCCCATCTTTAGCTGCGTCCCCTCCCCACTCCCCATCTTTAGCTGCGTCCGCTCCCCACTCCCAATCTTCAGCTGCGTCCGCTCCCCACTCCCCATCTTTAGCTGCGTCCCCTCCCCACTCCCCATCTTTAGCTGCGTCCCCTCCCCACTCCCCATCTTTAGCTGCGTCCCCTCCCCACTCCCCATCTTTAGCTGCGTCCCCTCCCCACTCCCCATCTTTAGCTGCGTCCCCTCCCCACTCCCCATCTTTAGCTGCGTCCCCTCACCACTCCCCATCTTTAGCTGCGTCCCCTCCCCACTCCCCATCATTAGCTGCGTCGCCTCCCCACTCACCATCTTGAGCTGCATCTCCTCCCACTCCCCACCGTTAGCTGCGTCCCCTCCCCACTCCCCACCTTTAGCTGCGTCCCCTCCCCACTCCCCATCTTTTGTGTAGTGAATTGTCATCCGAATTTTCGTCCACTTCGTCCCGTGAATGGAGTGTAGGGGCGTCCTTTACGGAGTGAATGTTTTGTAAAAGCAACAACCAAAAAAAAATAATAATCTTTTGTCAATTCTGTATATAGATTAAAATGTCAACTCTGAACGCTGGTACATAGTAAATTTTAAACGAACGCGTTCAAAAGAAGTTCTATCGAGGAGTTCCTCCTGGGGCTCGCAGAGAACTCATCTTCACTGATGTCTTTAAGGGGGTTTGTACTGTGCCACACATAGAACTCATCTTCACTGATGTCTTTAAGGGAGTTTGTACTGTGCCACACATAGAACTCATCTTCACTGATGTCTTTAAGGGGGTTTGTACTGTGCCACACATAGAACTCATCTTCACTGATGTCTTTAAGGGAGTTTGTACTGTGCCACACATAGAACTCATCTTCACTGATGTCTTTAAGGGAGTTTGTACTGTGTCAGACATAGAACTCATATTTTGCTCAGTAGCGTAGCGAGGGGGGCGGGCGGGGGGGGGGCGCAAATGCCCCGGGCAGCACTTTGCCAGGGGCGTTAATTAGTTTCTTAAAATGAGAATTTCAAAAGAAAGAGGAGTTTTTTTTGAAATCGAAATTAAAGAAAAACCAAATAAGAAATTATTAAAAGAAATAAAGGAACTATCCAAAAGCATGTGAACGTTTTAACTGCAAAAACTTCAAACTCCTTATTGGATATAAATTCTTCTGATACTAATACTATTGTAATAAAACAAAAAACAGATGCTAAATTAGTACGAGAGTGACAATGATGTGGTGATAAATTCATTGATTCTTAAAAATTGTTGTAAAAATATTTTTTTTGGGGGGGGGGAGGCAAATTCCTTGTTGTTAATTACCTAATTGTTAAAACTTGAACATAAATTTTAATAAAAGAAAAGAAAAGCCAAGATTTAAAAAAAAACTAAATGAAATGAAGAATTATATTAAAATACGAGAGCGCTTCTAATGCCAAAACTTCAAACTCCATTATAAATCTGAAGTCTCCTGATACTAATGTTACGGATCTGGGAAAACATAGGGGCTGACAGTATGACAATAATGTGCTGGTACATATAATTGATTCAAGTTTGATTTTAAAGTAAGTGAACGACTGTAAAAAATTGTTGGCGTATTTATATGGCTTATTTAAATTTAATGTCTTTTGTTTTGTGGCATAAACAAAAATAATGGAAACAATTGCTTATCTAGTGGAATTAAAACTTGGCACAAATAAAAACAAAATTTAGGGGGGGGGCGGCAAATTCCTCATTGTTAATTAGCTAATTGTTAAAACGGGAAAATAAATTTTAATAAAATAAAAGAAAAGCCAAGATAAGTACTCAATAAGTACTCAACATTACCAAAGTTTTTTTTGCAAATGGAAGCAATCAGAAATTGGATAAAAAAGAATAGACTATTAATAAAGACCGACAATTAGTTGTTGTAAAAGAGAAAACAAAGTGGCAAGAAGTTCTTGTTAGAATATTTGACATTATTAAATTTTGGCGAAATTGAATGTGACTTTTTGAGGTCACAGAGAGGGCAATTCTGTCTCAAATAAAGGCAATATTCTGAAACTGATGCATTAGCTTGCAAAGTACGTTCGAGCACTTCGAGAACATAGTGGGGAAATGGGTAAAAAATTGTCATCTAAAATTCAAACTGAGCTCATAGCAATTTTAGGAAATACAGTTAACGAAAAATTATCTTTCTTCAATAACAAGATACCAAATATTGTTCTATTGTATTCGATAGCTCTTCATATATTTGACATATGGATCAAACAAGTCCAGTTGTGTGATATGTAAAGATTGAAAATAAAAAAGTAGACGTTGTAGAATCTTTCAAAGATTTCATTGAAGCAAAAGTGAATCTGCTTACGACATTTCTGAAATGATTTTGAATAAATGATGATCTTAAAATAATGGAATGCACAGCCCCAAATTGTGTAAATACCTTAAGGGCTGGAAAGTATACAGCAGTTCAACAAATGCGCAAAAAAACATAAAATCTCACGTCAAACTCAATCAAACAGTTAAACTTTATTTGTTAACATAATACTCCAACTGAAACGAATTCTCAAACTATTTTAGTACACTCGAGCGTTGTTACGCATTCTATTCCAAGTCAATATATTGTTGAAAATACCTAATTGCTTCTACAAGCAAGGTATTAAGACTTCAGGATACAAAATAGGGAATACACCATGGAGCCATTTTGAGGTTACTTTGTAAGCTATAGAACTGAAAGATGCAGACAAAAAGCTCAACACACGAACAGACGCAGGAACTTTGCTAGTCACAATGAAATCTTTTTATTTTCAAAGTTATATATATAAAAATGCCCGAAATTCTTTACAAACTTATAGTGCTCAAAAAAAAATTCGTACAGAGAAACTAATGGAATGGAATACTTAAGGGATGCTTTGAGATTTGATAAAATTGTATGTGGAGACCTCATCATTTTAATCGAATCTTGCAATCAAAGAAAAAGAGAGCACATTTTTGGTGATCGAAGCAAATATGTATGTCATGTATTTATGGCTATGTAGAATGACAGTTAAGAAGAAATTTGGTTTCTTCATAAGATGAGATTAGTGTATAAATTCATGTGAGGCTTTGGCAGTTATATAGATTTTAGAAAACAGACATGATTTTCGTACACCAGCTTTTCTACTGGACTTTGAAATTTAGTCTTCAAATTAGAGTATTCAAAACATCCCACATGACATGGTAAGACAAGGAATATTTTAACCACAAGAATAGAACAAAAAATTAATTAATTCAAGACTAGGTGGTTTATTTAAGTTTATAAGGATATATAGGCTAGAAGTTACCCTGCCTAAAATAATATAATTAATTAGAACATTGCTTACAACTGTCTTAAGTAATGCAAGGTTTTAAAAAGGTTTCTCTAAAATTATTTTAATGAAAAAATTAATGACGATCAATTACGAATACACGTAAATTGTCTAATCTATTGCTATTTTGGCTACTAAGCATGCCATGGCTGAAAACATTGATACATGAAAGATTGAGCCATGAGGAAAAACATAAAACTTTAATTTCATTAAAGAAATGAAGCCTTTCTTTTTAACATAAAAAATATATAGTGTTCTTATTATTACTTTCTAATTATTTTTTAAATACTTTATAGCGCTAACATATTTTTCGGGGGGAGGGGGGTGGCAAATTTGGTTTCTGTCCCGGGCGGCACATACCCACGCTACGCAGCTGTCTTCACTGATGTCTTTAAGGGAGTCTGTACTGAGCAACACATAGAACTCATCTTCACTGATGTCTTTAAGGGAGTTTGTACTGTGCCACACATAGAACTCATCTTTACTGATGTCTTTAAGGGAGTTTGTACTGTGCCACACATAGAACTCATCTTCACTGATGTCTTTAAAGGAGTTTGTACTGCGTCATACATAGAACTCATTTTCACTGATGTCTTTCAGGGAGTTTGTACTGCGTCACACATAGAACTCATTTTCACTGCTATCTTTATTCGAATGCATAGACTTTTCTTTTACCATAAAACAAAATAAATAACTGACCTGCCAGGATAGCCACACCCACGCAAATAACGACCGCAACTTTGTTGATATTCTCCGTTCTGATCACGTGCCACGTGTGAACACAGCACGTGATGAAGGAAATGAGCAACATGGCCGCTGTCAGGACAGACATGACTCTGACCGCTTGAAGGGAGTCTGCATGAGGGGGGAAAAATTATTATTTTTTTGTTCAAAAATTTGATTGGCGGGAAATGAATTTTGGAAAATAATTCATTTTTAAATGATCTTTAAATAGAGAAACAGAGTTCAAGAACTACTGAAGCAGGGTGGGGGGTGTGATTTAAAAATCTACAACAACATAACATTCTATTAAACTATCCGTTTGTACACATAATTGGGTGTGAGCTTTGAGATATATGTCAATATTACAAGATCTTCAAAACTAGAAACTTTATTGAAGAAAGCTGACGGTGTCAGATACTTAACTCACTAACTACCTGTTGTACGCAGGTGTCGAATGTTCATTTGTTTTCTCATGCCAGGGAATCTACAGACATCTTGTTAACAAGTAGAGAGGGCAGCACTTTCTTGAAATTTAGGGGCGGGATTTGCGGTCAACTATACAGGGTTTGTTTATCGTCTAATGTACCCCGATAGATTGACACTGCTATTTAGCCCTGACCACACCACTGCTATTGAGCCCTGACCACGCCACTGCTATTTAGCCCTGACCACACCACTGCTATTGAGCCCTGACCACGCCACTGGTATTTAGCCCTGACCACACCACTGCTAGTTAGCCCCCACCACGCCACTGCTAGTTAGCCCCCACCACACCACTGCTATTTAGCCTTGACTACGTCAATGTTCACTAGCCCATTTCCACATCTTTAATAATACTTTTTTTAGAACAATATTTTTTTAAACTATTGCCTAACATCTATGACATATTGACCAACACATTTATGTTTCTGAGAAATTACATGTACGTTTGACGACCAATCCCTCCAGCTCATGCTGCTCTCCCCCCTCTCCCAGGATGTTTACCCTTGTATTTATTTTGGCTAACTGCAATGATCTTTGTATAGAAGGAGCTTCTTTAATAGATAAGGTAAGATAACAATAACAATGATACGCGACCTGAGAATCGGCGAAGATGGAAGGATTTACGTCATTTGAATCGTCTTTGGACATTTACCTGGGCTTTCCTTCGGCAGGATACTTCTGCAATCGTGTAGGGATTTTGTGCTGGACTGGCTGGTGAAAGAGCCGCAGTAAATGAAGAGTCCAACGAGGACATTTGGTGTTGTGAGCCAGCCTGGAGTTGCTATGGCAACAATCTGACAATGTGAGAGACAAGAAATACAGGGCACAAATCAGTATTATGACGCCCCCACATATGGCTGGTCCTATCAGTATTTGTATCACTGGTATCAGGAGAAACATTATACATACACTCAGGGCATCTATATAGAAAGACGTTCCACACACATACAATCAGGGCATCTATAGGTAGACGTTCCACACACACAGACACACAGGGCATCTTTGGGAAGACGTTTCGCCCACATACACTCAGGGCATCTATATAGAAAGACGTTCCACACACATACAATCAGGGCATCTATAGGTAGACGTTCCACACACACACATACACACATGACATCTTTGGGAAGACGTTTCACCCACATACACTCAGGGCTCAGGGCATCTATTTGAAGACGTCCCACGCACATACACACGAAAACGGAAAATCGGATTTCGTTTAACCCATTTACTTAAAACCCACCTACGATGACGTCATTTTGATCAGCACGGACATAACGAACCACTGACAACATTCACGTAGTTACGAGCAAAGCCTGGGGCAAGATGGACGGACGACAAGCCATTTGATGGATGACTCGAACTTAGTTTCAACACACCCGCGAAAGTGAAAGAGCGCCATCGACATTGAACTGCCTCACACACATGGCACGGATGGCCAGGAATGTGACGGGAAAGGTGGGGTTTAAGATTAATTTTTGTTACAGTTGTAAACAAACCTCGAGAAACCATTGCACTGATGTGTCAAAGAATTGCTTGAGCGACATGAACTGTTGGCCAGTCATGATCTTATATATCTTATCTATTACAGACACTCCTTCTATACAGGAGATTATTGCGTTCTACGCTTATCCATGGTTTCAGTCTAGCCTTGACCTTCATTGAACTAGCGGGAAGTAACTGAGGATCTTTCAACTTCACCAAAAATCTTGGACGAAACTGTAGATTTGTTTGTTTTTGTTGATTTATTTTTTCGTTGGAGGGCTGTAAACAAATCTTCATCCACACAGGGTGACATTGACCCCCCCCCCACACCACTAACACCACCCAGCTCCGTCACTGAGTTCATCCCGGCGACGGAAATGGACCCTCGGTTAGCATCGGTGCTGTAAAGGGAAAAGTGATTTTGTAACCGGAAAAGTCTGAAAAGCTGAAAATGTTGTATAAGACGCAATAATCCAATGTGTAGAAAGAGCGTCTGTAGTGTAACAGATGAGATAGATAGATGGATAGAAGAATGCCCTCGTGTACATGCAATACCACTGTCACTAAGTTAAAATGCCCTCATGCCACATCTGTACATGCCCTACAACAGATGCAGGATACCGTCTAAATACAACCACATCCCTGATCGACAAAGACCAGTGCTTCTCAAAATGGTGGTCCGCGGACCGTTGCCGATCCGTGGGCCATCCGATGCCGGTCCTCAGGCGTTATCAAGAAATGTCAGAAAGATATAATTATGATCCTCAATTTGCAACCATTAATACTAACCCTATAGAATATGTCAATTTTTCGGCAATAACCATCTAAGTTGAAACAAATAAAATCAAATAAATTACATTTCGATTCCACGTCAGTCCAGGGAAAATAGTTCACCGGTCCCTGGTGCAATGGAAAAATTCTTGCCGTGAAAATGACTATAGCCGTACAATACTTGACAGATGCTGGCTACCTCCAAAATGACCGCAGTCGAACAACCACATACCTGACAGATGCTGGCTACCGCCAAAAAGATCTCAGTCGTACAACCACATACCTGACAGATGCTGGCTACCTCCAAAATGACCACATCCGTACTACAACCACATACCTGACAGATGCAGGCTACAGCCAAAATGACCCGTACTACAACCACATACCTGACAGATGCAGGCTACAGCCAAAATGACCACGGATACGGCCACGACTTTCGTTCTCTGGGCAATGACGTATGGGGTGAAGGTCGCCATTGCTGTGGAGGCCAACAAGAATCCGTTATTGGAGTCAGTTTTTAGTTATGTGATTTTTTTTAGGACAATACTGGCGCGCCCAGCACTCTAGCCTGGTCTTGAAACTAGCGACCAAGGAACACCGTGGTACACAGAGTCGTTTTATGTACCAAGTCATTTGGTGAGCAATGTGCCCTTTGGTGAACAATGTGTCATTTGGTGAGCAATGTGTCATTTGGTGAGCAATGTGTCATTTGGTGAGCAATGTGTTATTTGGGGAGCAATGTGTCATTTGGTGAGCAATGTGTCATTTTTAGCAATGTGTCATTTGGTGAACAAATGTGTCATTTTCCCCTTAAGTAACTATTTCCTTACGTTCCTGCTGTATCTACTTCCTTAAAGTTCATGAGCATTTATACTTCTAAAGGGCAGCTGTATCTATTTCCCTCAGTTAATGTAGTATCTATTTCCCTAAGTTAATGTAGTATCTATTTCCCTAAGTTAATGTAGTATCTATTTCCCTAAGTTAATGTAGTATCTATTTCCCTAAGTTACTGTAGTATCTATTTCCCTAAGTTAATGTAGTATCTATTTCCCTAAGTTAATGTAGTATCTATTTCCCTAAGTTAATGTAGTATCTATTTCCCTAAGTTACTGTAGTATCTATTTCCCTAAGTTAATGTAGTATCTATTTCCCTAAGTTACTGTAGTATCTATTTCCCTAAGTTAATGTAGTATCTATTTCCCTAAGTTAATGTAGTATCTATTTCCCTAAGTTAATGTAGTATCTATTTCCCTAAGTTACTGTAGTATCTATTTCCCTAAGTTAATGTAGTATCTATTACCCTAAGTCAATGAAGTATTTATTTGCCTAAGTTAAAGTAGTATCTATTTCCCTAAGTTACTGTTGTATCTATTTCCCTAAGTTACTGTTGTATCCATTTCCCTAAGTTACTGTTGTATCTATTTTTCTAAATTACTGCTGATGTTTCAGCTATTGCTAAGTGTTTAAATACACAATGTTTTAGTACTTGCCAAGTGTTTGTAATACACAATGTTTTAGTACTTGCCAAATGTTTGTAATACACAATATTTTAGTACTTGCCAAGTGTTTGTAATACACAATGTTTTAGTACTTGTCAAGTGTTTGTAATACACACTGTTTTTAGTACTTGCCAGGTGTTTGTAATACACACTGTTTTTAGTACTTGTCAAGTGTTTGTAATACACAATGTTTTTAGTACTTGTCAAGTGTTTGTAATACACATTGTTTTTAGTACTTGTCAAGTGTTTGTAATACACAATGTTTTTGGTAATTGTCAATTGTTTGTAATACACAATGTTTAAGTAATTGCTAAGTGTTTGTAATACACGATGTGTCAGCAATTGACCACAGTGTTTGTTATATAAATTATATGTTCTATAAATTCAGCAGTTGTAGATTTATACAGGAAAAAACATGTTTTGAGAAAACAAACAAGTAAAGTAACATTTTGTTGTTAAAATTATGTTTCCTTTTTTTTTAAAATCAAGAGACCTAGTTAGACCTAGTTAGACCTAGTTAGACCTAGTTGATCAGATCTGAGGGCAGACGGTACACAAAACATTTCAAAGAAATTAACACCAACGATCGTGTAATTACACTGTACCTATATTTCAGTGTAATTACACTGTACCTATATTTCAGTGTAATTACACTGTACCTATATTTCAGTGTAATTACACTGTACCTATATTTCAGTGTAATTACACTGTACCTATATTTCAGTGTAATTACACTGTACCTATATTTCAGTGTAATTACACTGTACCTATATTTCAGTGTAATTACACTGTACCTATATTTCAGTGTAATTACACTGTACCTATATTTCAGTGTAATTACACTGTACCTATATTTCAGTGTAATTACACTGTACCTATATTTCAGTGTAATTACACTGTACCTATATTTCAGTGTAATTACACTGTACCTATATTTCAGTGTAGTTACACTGTACCTATACTTCAGTGGTGACGAAACTGTTTGGGGTCGCGTGACAAACATTCAAACCAAAACCCACTTATTTAAAGCAAATAGCGAACACTCAAATGAAACCCAAAAATGGGGGCTTGTCTTAGATGATTTGATTTGGGAAGTAACAGTAATATTTTAGTCGCGTGCCAGCTGATGGGGCTCTGCGTGCCGACTGTGACACGCGTGCCATAGGTTCACCATCACTGACCTATATAATCGTTAAGTTTTGAGAACCATAGGCGGGAAGAAGGAAAGTTGAGCTCCTACATTATATTTGTTCAGACATGGTTGGAAACAACATGCAACGAGTTTAAATTAACAAGCTTGAATGTTCTGGTATTGATGCCCTAAAATATTTACCTTGATTTATGTCATATTTTTGAAACTCTTTTTGAAACTTCGCATAAGTTGACGCCTTAAAATCCAATGTTGAATGAGTTCAATGACACTGTCAGTAAAATTTGTTTAGTCAAATGAAACTGTCAATATATTTTTATAGTAAAATGACACTGTCAAATGAATAACCAAAACAAATCAAATGAGTCAAATGAAACTGTCCAGTAAAAAATAGTCAAATGACACTGTCAGTAAAAATGAGTCAAGTGACAATGACAGTACAATTAGTCAAATGACACTGTGAGTAAAATTTATAAAATGACGCTGTCAGTAAAAAAAAAGGTCAAATGATAGTGTCAGTAAAATGAGTCAAATGACACTGTCAGTAAAAATGAGTCAAATGACACTGTCAGTAAAAAATGGGTCAAATGACACTGTCAGTAAAATGAGGTAAATGACACCGTGTCTCGTCATCCTCCAATGAAGCGTTCACCGCCATGACCGCACACATGACACTGACACTCTTGGTGTGAAATAGCGCATCTTACCGTGAGATCACCGCCCGAGAATCACGCCCCAAGTAACGACGTCACCGGCTCACTCATTCGTTGATGATATCAACCGACTAGATCACTCAGTGGAGCACCGCCTCTTCCACTACTTCGTTGATCGATCACGGCCGACCTCTGAACTCTGGCGTAAACTGCAGAGATGCAACGCTTTATTGGGGGGGGGGATTGGAGAGGAGGGGGTGTTTGAAGGACAGTGGCGTAACAATGGCTTGGCATTGGGGCAGTTGCCAAAGGTGCCGGTCTGCGCCAGTTCAAAAGAGCGCCGCTAAATCTCTATTTTTTAAAATCTTTATTTAAATAAATATTTCACTTTTATCCTTGATAACAAAACAAAAAAAAGTGAATAATTATTATATTTAAATATATTTCATTCAAACCATTATAATATATTTTTTTTAAATGTTTGTGGCCTTTGCGGGGCTTCTTATCATACAAATGCGCATAGTCTTAATTTGGTAGGTGTGCACGCGGCCAGAATTGATGCACATAGTCTTAATTTGGTAGGTGTGCACGCGGCCAGAATTGATGCACATAGTCTTAATTTGGTAGGTGTGCACGCGGCCAGAATTGATGCACATAGTCTTAATTTGGTAGGTGTGCACGCGGCCAGAATTGATGCAAATGTTGTGACATTTTCGAAACTATACAAGCATTGTACAATTTCTTTCTCCTCGTCAACTGGAAGATGGAAAAAAAAATATCCCCAGTCTCTGAAATCAGCCTAAAGAACTTAAAGAAGCGTACGGACACAAGATGGTGTTCTAAAACAAATGCTGTAAGTGCTGTATAGGAGCAAAATATTTCAGTATTAATTGAAATGAGGGATAATCACTTACTTGGCGTCGCTTTATCTGTTGCTAAATCATTGCACCGTCAAATCAATAGTTAAAAGCTCATTTCGTTTATAACTGTTTGGGAATTTAATATTGGAAAAAATAAACAAAGTCAATTTAGCACTAAAAATGTATATTAAAAAAAAGGATATTTATCGATCATCTTTGTTGATAAAGGGACTTTCATATGACTTTGAAGATCTAAGAAATAACGAAATCTATAACATTTTTGCCAAATTTGAAGAAACGTTATTAAAATGAAAATAGAGCCAGTTCAAAAAAGGAAAGCAAAACGAAAACGAATTCCAGGAGAGCATGCTGAAGATGAAGGACCTAACTTGGATTAATTCAAAATTTCTTTTTTGGCAATCATAGATTAAAAAATGACGCAGTTAAAAGACGGATTTGTTTCTCGGAAAAATATAGCAGAAGACTTTAACTTTCTGACTGGCAAAGCGTTTCAATCTTTTGCAATGGCAGATTTAGAATCTAAAGCTGTTCTATTATGAGGCAAATATCCTGAAATAAATAAAGAGCAATTTATAATTAAAATAAAATGCGTTAAACTTCTAAATGTACTCGCTACCTGGATATTGCAAGAATCGTACCCGAATATCGACCGAGCTCTGAAAACATTGCTTACAATGCCAACCACAGTAGCCACTGCTGAAAGGAGTTCCAGCAAACTAAAAAAAAACAAAAAAACTTGAGATTCACGTCAGGTTAACAACGCACATCATCTCTAGCTCTTCACATCATCTCTAGCTCTTCACATCATCTCTAGCTCTTCACATCATCTCTAGCTCTTCACATCATCTCTAGCTCTTCACATCATCTCTAGCTCTTCACGTCATCTCTAGCTCTTCACGTCATCTCTAGCTCTTCACGTCATCTCTAGCTCTTCACATCATCTCTAGCTCTTCACATCATCTCTAGCTCTTCACATCATCTCTAGCTCTTCACATCATCTCTAGCTCTTCACATCATCTCTAGCTCTTCACATCATCTCTAGCTCTTCACATCATCTCTAGCTCTTCACGTCATCTCTAGCTCTTCACGTCATCTCTAGCTCTTCACGTCATCTCTAGCTCTTCACATCATCTCTAGCTCTTCACATCATCTCTAGCTCTTCACATCATCTCTAGCTCTTCCCGTCATCTCTAGCTCTTCACGTCATCTCTAGCTCTTCACATCATCTCTAGCTCTTCACATCATCTCTAGCTCTTCACATCATCTCTAGCTCTTCACATCATCTCTAGCTCTTCACATCATCTCTAGCTCTTCACATCATCTCTAGCTCTTCACATCATCTCTAGCTCTTCACATCATCTCTACCTCTTCACATCATCTCTAGCTCTTCACATCATCTCTAGCTCTTCACATCATCTCTAGCTCTTCACATCATCTCTAGCTCTTCACATCATCTCTAGCTCTTCACATCATCTCTAGCTCTTCACATCATCTCTAGCTCTTCACATCATCTCTAGCTCTTCACATCATCTCTAGCTCTTCACATCATCTCTAGCTCTTCACATCATCTCTAGCTCTTCACATCATCTCTAGCTCTTCTTTCCGTCGAACGTGTACTTACCAGTCAAATAAACTTCGATGAAATAATCAGTAATTTTGATATGTTTCCAGGTTCTGTATAGAGATCATTCACTTTCCTTGTGTATCCGACACTGTAGATATGTTCCCAGGTTCTGTTTGGAGATTATCCAATCAGTCATCGAGGTGAAGGGCGGGGACCATTGAAACCGACAACCGTGGTGGACGTTTGATTGGTGTCGACCCACACTCAGTCGGACACCGTGGGGGAGGGAGCACTGGGACAGGTCTTACCAAACATCGTTGAGATTACAAACATCGTTGAGATTAAAAACATCGTTGAGATTACAAACATCAGTGAGATTACAAACATCGCTGAGGTTCCTAACTTGGCTAAGATTACAAACAAACATCGCTCAGATTACACACATCGCTGAGATTACAAACTTTGAAGATGTTACAAGCAACACTGAGATTACAAACATCGCTCAGGTTCCTAACTTTGCTTAGATTACAAACATCACTGAGATTACAAACATCGCTCAGTTTACAAATATCGTTGAGATTACAAACATTACTAAGATGACAAACTTTGCTGAGGCTACAAGCGTCACTGAGATTACAAACATCAGTGAGATTACAAACATCACTGAGATTACAAACATCAGTGAGATTACAAACATCAGTGAGATTACAAACATCACTGAGATTACAAACATCACTGAGATTACAAACATCAGTGAGATTACAAACATCAGTGAGATTACAAACATCACTGAGATTACAAACATCACTGAGATTACAAACATCAGTGAGATTACAAACATCAGTGAGATTACAAACATCACTGAGATTACAAACATCAGTGAGATTACAAACATCACTGAGATTACAAACATCAGTGAGATTACAAACATCACTGAGATTACAAACATCAGTGAGATTACAAACATCACTGAGATTACAAACATCACTGAGATTACAAACATCAGTGAGATTACAAACATCAGTGAGATTACAAACATCACTGAGATTACAAACATCAGTGAGATTACAAACATCACTGAGATTACAAACATCACTGAGATTACAAACATCAGTGAGATTACAAACATCAGTGAGATTACAAACATCACTGAGATTACAAACATCACTGAGATTACAAACATCAGTGAGATTACAAACATCGCTCAGTTTACAAATATCGTTGAGATTACAAACATCACTGAGATTACAAACATCACTGAGATTACAAACATCACTGAGATTACAAACATCACTGAGATTACAAACATCGTTGAGATTACAAACATCACTGAGATTACAAACATCACTGAGATTACAAACATCGCTGAGATTACAAACATCACTGAGATTACAAACATCGTTGAGATTACAAACATCACTGAGATTACAAACATCACTGAGATTACAAACATCACTGAGATTACAAACATCACTGAGATTACAAACATCACTGAGATTACAAACATCACTGAGATTACAAACATCACTGAGATTACAAACATCGTTGAGATTACAAACATCACTGAGATTACAAACATCGCTGAGATTACAAACAATCTTGTGGTCCAGTCCACTAAAGGCAATGAGATTAGAATGGATCAATTGTTGAATTAAGTGTATTTACAATGTATGATGTATGTGCATCCTTCTGTTGAATACATCCTCTCCAAGATCCCCCTACAATGATGAAGCACAGATTTTCAGTGATCCACACGTTAGAAATAAATTATTTCCAGAGCCTAACCACATTCTCTGGCGGCGCCAAATCTGACATTACTGTCGTCGTCATGTCCGCTTGATATCCCGCACCGACATCCAACTGGCGTCATCACTTTGAATCTATTAATAGTCTACCTCTTACGCAGACTTTCATATGGATATTGTTTTCAAAAATAAATATTAATTTACTTCCCACGTTTTAAAGTGTGTTTTTAGTGTATGTGGTTAACTTTTCGTGTGTGTCCTCAACTTTCGGTGCCTGTGGTTAACTTTCGACGCATGTGATTAACTTTTCGATTCTGTGGCTAAGTTTGGATGTATTTGGCTAACTTTCGGTTCCCGTGAATAACTTTGGGTACATGTGGGAGCCATGTTTTAACAAAAAAAAACAAACAAAAAAAATTATTTTGGGAGGTTAACTTTCCGTTTCCCTGACTAACTTTCGGTTTTTATGCCAAATTTCGGTTTAGTGACTTGAATTCGTTATCCAGTGGCTAAATTTCGAATTATTTACCAACACTTGGTGTATGTGGCTGACTCTCTGTGTGGTGACTAACATTCGAATGCAAGTGGCTACCTTTTGGTGTGGTTCTTAACATTCGTCTTCAGTTGTACACATTGGGTGTTTTCTCTAATTTTCTTTGTTGGCGGTAATCTATCGGTGTACACATTTCTTTATTTACCCAAGAGAAGTCTTTTAAATAGTGCAGTTAGTAAACCACAAAAATGGTTGAAGGGTGGCATCTCGTCCACCAAACGCTGATGGATTCCTCTACACTGCGGCACAGCTCACAACCCCGTACATCATGGACGACTTGTCGTGTTTATATAGTTATTGACATCATGGACATCTTATCGTGTTTATATTGGTTTTGACGTCATGTTTGTGTAGGTATTAATTATTAAACCTTGTTGGCTCACTTTTTGTTGGTGTGCATTTGATAAATTTCATTTTGTAAACAAGAAAGGAAGGTTGCATTTCACTGAAAACAAAATGGCGGGCGTGAGAAGTTTCGGATTAGCGGAACAGTTGAAATTTGAGAATGAGGGGGAGGTAGATCAATTCATCAGAGACTGGCTACATCCAGCGATCACAGAGGCGGACTACATGCAAAAGTCATTAATAACGATTAATTAAGACAAACTTATGGCGAAATCTAAGAGAGATAACTTTGATGAAAGTTACATTTAAATAATGCGTAGTTTTGTCCCCTTAAAAGAGTTTGAACAAATGAAAAAAAATTGATAAGCAATTCATAAAATTGCAATATCAACATTTCTCTATAAGAATACTTAAAACGATCATTCACTTTTGTATTCAAGAAGGAATGTGTTTGTGACGAGAAATAACTCCGATCGCACCCAACCCTAATAAAGAGTGCAATGAAAACCATTAAATAAATGAACTTTTTTTTATTTATGGGATATATACATGTAAAATGAATCCGATATAACGAAAAAAACGTAAAAAAACAAGTTTTTCACTATAAATCCTTTATGTACGAGACGTAACTAAAAGAATGTTCATTATAATACGCAGCGCCAGACCATCCAGAAATACAAAATTGCAGTTGTGTCGTAAAACATGTTTAATATAATGCGCTCCGATCAGGAATATGTTTATAAAAAGAGCTGTCAATAAAATACGCACCTTATTGCGCGACAAAAAGGTTGTTCAATATAATACGCACCGCGACGCTTTATCTCCAAAAATAGCATGATACATAGGAATAAATAAAATAATCTAAAAAATCAATAATTTAATTACGGTACATGCGATCGATCTGAAATTTTGATACATTATTTTTATTATCGGTACAAAACTGCCTGCAAAATTTCATTTCGCTAGCTTACGAACAAGTGGGTTAAAAATCGATCAAAAGTTTTGGCGACAAGCAAGGTCGGTCGGCCGCAGACACCACGAGTTAATATCATGGATTTAAAAATCCGTCGTATTCCGTGCTGTGTCGTTCTGTAACCAGTAAGACTTGACCCAAACATTTAGGTGTGCAGTGTCATGTAGGCTAGTAAAAAATAAAATGAGGTGGACAACACATAAGTCATACAGTCAGTTGATCTTGAAGACATGTTGATAACATGAAAAGACAAAGATCACCTTGTGCACATTGTGATTTGTCATCAGAAATAATAAATTAGTCAGTTCAACAGACTGTGATTAAATAGATTACAGGTGGCAAGATCTTTTGTTTCGTTTGTTTTTGTTCAGTTAATGACGAAATAATAATAATAATAATAATAATAAATTGGTAATTTTTATAGCGCAATGAGCCAGGCCCGCGGCGCTTTACATGGAGATAATAACATACATATAATAATATAAATATACATTCTCTTTATAATAACCACATATATAACAGTACAATACACACCAGCAACGTTAAAATCCGTTAATCATTAAAAAGAAATACAATTATGAGAAAATTTTACATAATTAGAAAATGAAAGCCGATTTTACCAAATTATGAATTTAATAAATTGTAAACAATTAATATTAATAAAACTTGCAGTCTACTGGACCAAACTCCAGATTCATTTTCCAAATGACGATCTTTTCAATTTTGACTAGCTAACGGCCTCACTCATCTGTGTGCATGGAACGTAACATTAAACCCTATAGAGTCACCACTTTCTCTAGTGAGGAACAAGGGAAATAACCTTACCCTTACCCAGTGTGTATTGCCACTTTCTAAATTGAGAATCAAGAGGAAGAACTCTGGCCTGACCCACTTCTTTAGTTCACCATGACCTGTAGTGGGACATTCACCTTTGAAGTATTTAGTTGTCTGGCTTATAGCGACAGGTTGAAACCCTGACCATGTACCCGCACGCACCGCAGTCGCTTTCCTGCGCCCTGTTTCTCGCCGCTCTGTGCGTGTGTCACGGCCAACAAGAATCAGCTTCTGTAACGACTGGACCACCATCCAAACCTCAAGCTCATTCCGCCAGCAACAATTTTACAGACGATAGCACCGAGGAACCCGTCGCCAGTTTCAATGTTTCTTCCTGTGTTCTCACGACGGGAGCGGGTGTTAATGATTCGATCAATTTGAAGCCACTGGCCGGAATACACGGGGCGACGTGGTAAGGCATTCATCTAATAAAGTTATAAGTAGGATTACAGTAGGAATTAGATTCATCTCACACAACAGTATTAACAGGCAGCAACTTTGTGATATTGCGCTCAGTGGCGAGTCAAGTACAAACCAGGGGGGTGGGTCGGGTGTGGGTGTGGCAGTGCTACATCACCATTAAAGTCCATCAAGACAAAGTCACATCACCAACCAAGTCTTTAACCAGCACCCCAACCCTAGTTACGCCTCTGGGTGTGGTGATTCAAAAGAAAATTGAGTTCAGAGATGTTAACGACACCTCAGGGGCCGTCCATAAAGTACGCCACGCTATTTTTGACCATTTTTAACTCCCCCCTCCCGCCTGTCACAAACTGTCACAAATCTCGGAACCCCCCCCCCTAAAGTACGTCACACTTTCGAACAAAAATTTTGTTTTTTATTTACAAAATAATTAAAATTTAATATAAAACGTCGTGACGACACACATGGCCGGACCCCCTCCCTCCTGTCACAAATCGTCACACTTTCTTACACCCCCTCCCCCCTCTGGAGCGTGACGTACTTCATGGACGGCCCCTTAATGAACTAAAAAAAATATTTAAAAAGGAAAATGTTTTCCCTGAACTCAACCTTTAGAAAAGACATTATCAACAACAAACTTTATTATTCCTGTAACATTACACCGAACCGATTAATGTGTTGTTCTCTTGCCATACCGATTAATGGGCTGTCCCGTTGTCGTACCCGAGTAAGGGGCTGTCCTGTTGTCATACCCATTAACGGGGCTGTCCTGTTGTCATACCAATTAACGGGCTGTTCTGTTGCCATACCCATTAATGGGCTGTACTGTTGTCATACCCATTAACGGGCTGTCCTGTTGTCATACCCGATTAATGGGCTGCTCTGTTGTCATACCCATAGGGCCTTTGTATACGGGCTGTCCTGTTGTCATACGGACCGAGTAAGGGGCTGTCCTGTTGTCATACCGAGTAAGGGGCTGTCCTGTTGTTCACACCAATTAATGGGCTGCTCTGTTGTCATACCCATTAACGGGCTGTCCTGTTGTCATACCGAGTAAGGGGCTGTCCTGTTGTCATACCAATTAATGGCCTGTTCTGTTGTCATACCCATTAACGGGCTGTCCTGTCATACCCATTAACGGGCTGTTGTCATAATGGCCTGTCTGTGCTACCCATAACGGGCTGTTGTCACACTGTAAACAACAGAACTCTTAACAATGTACTTGATATATTTCCCCCAGGTACACTACAACATACAATGCGTCCATTAACAAATATCAAGCCCTATGGAACTATTCTTACAATCCTTGTACGCCTATAAGCCTACCAGTGAGCGACCCATATGCAACTAATTTGTTTGGTGATCGATGCATTAACGTTGCGGTGAGTGAGTTTTATCTGAGTGGCGTTTGGTGATTGAAGTATTGGCGTTTTTGGATTCCGACGGCTCCCCCCCCCCACACCCCCTCTTTCCCACAAGAACCAGTGACGCCCCTGACAACGTTCATCACAGCTGATGTGACCGACATTTGCTACCGTCCAATAAATCTCTCAGCATTAGGGACGTGAAGGTTTGTGGCACAGAGTTAGGTCAAGCTGACATCTGACAACACGGGGCACAACAAATGACGTCATAATCTCTTATTTTTTTTCTTAATTTTTTTAAAAAATAAATATGTGTTTGGGGTTAAAGGTTATGTCCAATGGTACAGAAAAAAAAATCGTTAGGAATTACGTGAAAGAATGAGCTTTAAGTTTGTCTTTCCTAAAGAAACCATAAGCGATTCTATTTTTATCTCGGTATCGGCGTCTCCACCACCTAACACCCACCCCCCCCCAACCATCCAGTAACTTTGAACTGCACAAACGTAGCCTTAATCACCTTATGTCTCCCCCCTCTATTCCTCTCATTTCTCTTCCTCCCCTCTTTCCACCTTCTCCCTCTCTCTATGTCTCCCTTTCTCTGCCCCTCTCCCCGGCTCCATCTCTGTCTCACCTATTTCCTTCTCCCTCTCACTTGTCTTCCCTCTCACTTGTCTTCCCTCTCACTTGTCTTCCCTCTCACTTGTCTTCCCTCCTGTCTCCCTCTCTCTTGTCTTCCCATCTGTCTCCCCGCTTTCTTCCTCTCCACCCCTCAGCTTTCACTCTCTCTATCTCCCTCTGTCTGCCTCCCCTCTCTCCTTCTCACTCTCACTTGTCTTCCCTCTCACTTGTCTTCCCTCTCTCTTGTCTTCCCTCTCACTTGTCTTCCCTCTCACTTGTCTTCCCTCTCTCTTGTCTTCCCTCTCACTTGTCTTCCCTCTCACTTGTCTTCCCTCTCACTTGTCTTCGCTCTCTCTTGTCTTCCCTCTCACTTGTCTTCCCTCTCACTTGTCTTCCCTCTCACTTGTCTTCCCTCTCTCTTGTCTTCCCTCTCACTTGTCTTCCCTCTCACTTGTCTTCCCTCTCACTTGTCTTCCCTCTCTCTTGTCTTCCCTCTCTCTTGTCTTCCCAATCTGTCTCCCCGCTTTCTTCCTTCTCCACCCCTCAGCTTTCACTCTCTCTATCTCCCTCTGTCTGCCTCCCCTCTCTCCTTCTCACTCTCTCTTGTCTTCCCTCTCTCTGTCTCCCCTCTCTCCTCCTCCCCCTCTGCCTCCATTCTCTCCCCCGTCACTCAGTCTTCCGTATATCTACCCCCCCTTCTCCTACTACGTCTCTCAGTCACTCTCTCTCTGTCTCTCCTCTATCTGTATCCCTCTCTCTGCATTCACTCTCTCTCTCTCTGTCTCTCCTCTATCTGTATCCCTCTCTTCTGCATTCACTCTCTCTCCGTCTCCCTAAATACGCGACCCCTCCCTCCATCCCCATCTCTGTCTCCCCTCTACATGTCCCCCTCCCTCTCCATTCATTCACTCTCTTTTTCTTCCTTCTCCCCGTCTCCCTTCTCTCCTTCTCCGTCCCTCAGTCTCCCTCTTTCCGTCTTCCTCTCTGACAACCCTATCTTTGTCTGCGAGTGTGCATGTGTATAGGTGTGCATGAGTATAGATGTGCATGTAGAGTATGTGAATATATGATTGTCACCCCAATGTCTGTTCTCATGTCTATAGATGTGCAAGTACACCCATTATGGAAGTCATGGTTCTCACTACTTTGCTACCGGAATACACAATCAGACAAGGATAGAAGTTGAGCAGCTCAAGCCAGGGAACACGACACCAACTTTTACACTTGTTTACACTGGGATCAGGTAAGTTATTCCTATACATACACTTTTTTTTTACACTTGGATCACGTAAAGTAATCAAATTACAAACCATTTACATTGGATAAATTGAGGCATTGGTGAACAAAGCATTTTACACCAATGGCTTCCCATATTAAAATAATTAACACACTTTTTACAATAATTGCCTCCCTTTTTATAATAATTGCTCCCGTTATACAATAATTGCCTCCCTTGTTACAATAAGTGCCTCCCTTATTACAATAATGGCTTCCCTTATTACAATAATTCCCTACCTTATTATAATAATTGCCTCTAAGTTTTGCAGTCCTTATTACAATAATTGCTCCCTCTATACGGTAATTGTCTACCTTATTACAATAACTGCTTCCCTTATTACAATAATTGCCCCCTTTTTTAAAATAATTGCGTCCTTTATTACAATAATTGTATTCTTTATTACAATAATTGCTTCTGTCATAACAATAATTGCTTCCTTTAATACATGCTCCTTATTAAATCATTTGACAATTATCCACACATCGACCTCCCTCTTACTACCACTTCCGCATTCCCTCCCCTAAAATTACAAATTAAAAAACAAACAGCTACACGATATAATCCACCAACGCACTCAAGGTTATCCTGATTGTCAAATCAATAATCCACACATGGTGTAAACGATAGTTTTCATATGATTTAACGGATATGTAACTGAGCTTTAACTGATGTTTAACAGATATGTTACATATATTTAACTGAAGGCGTAACAGATATGTAACATATATTTCACTGATTGTTTAACAGATATTTAACTTATGGTTTAACAGAACTGTTCTTCATGAGCTTTCTTCAGCATCATCTTTGTATTGATATTTCCCAGGTCGCTGCGCTCATTCAAGTCAAGGATAAAGCTGGTCTGCGACCCTAAAAGACAGAGACCGGATGAAGTTCTATTTGCCATAGTCTCTGATGATGACTTTAAGCTAATGGTTGGTATCTGCAGACTATGTCTGTTTTACCGGGTCAAGTCTAGTCATTGAATATTCACCCGTTCCTTAAATCAATTGGCTTGAAATTATATACACTTTCATACACTCTGGTACAGTAGATGGTAAAAGACAAAATTGATTTTAATAACATATGTTTCTATAGAAATAAAACCAAAAGTTCCCTTTGTTGGGATCTGAGCCACTGAAAGTTCAATAGAATTCGTTTTGTGGGGCTAGTACCTTGTGTGCCAACAATATTTACATAGTTTTACACCAATGTTATCGTCTTGATCATTAATGCCCGCTATGTACATTCCTACCATGTCTGAGGTCAGAGTGTATTCCTACCATCCCTGAGGCCAATGTCTATTCCTACCATCCCTGAGGCCAATGTCTATTCCTACCATCCCTGGGGTAAATGTCTATTCCTACCATCCCTGAGGCCAATGTCTATTCCTACCATCCCTGAGGTCAATGTGTTTTGGCTAATCCTTTTATAAATAAACCACTAGATAAAATGAAACCTACCATACAAACCCATAAAATTACCCATAAAAAATCTAATACTAATAATAATCAAAACATTCTCAAAACACTAATAGTTAATTTCCAAAGCTTAAAAAATAAAATTCCAGATTTAGAACTACTTATAAAAACAGAAGAACCAGACATAATTGCTGGTTCTGAAACTTGGTTGAACCCCAACATATATAACTCTGAGATTTTAAACACCAATTATAATATTTTTAGGAAAGACAGACCAGACAATTATGGAGGAGTGCTACTTGCAATTAAATCAAATATCATAGCTGAAGAAATTACTACACAGCCAAATTTTAATATAGAGTCTATTTATTGTAAAATAATTACACCAAACTCATCCCCACTTATTGTAGGCAGTATATATAGACCTCCGAATACAAACCTAGAATACATGAACAATCTTTGTAGTCAATTAACTTTCATAAAAGAGAATAATAAAAATGCAGTTCTATGGATTATGGGGGACTTTAATCTTCCAGATATAAATTGGAAAAATTATACAATTGATAACCATCAAACTAACAAACAAATTAATGAACACTTTTTAGACACTATAAACAACATAAACCTAGAACAGATAGTAAAAACAGCAACAAGGAAAAATAAAACACTAGATTTATTCCTAACAAATAGACCAGGACTAGTGTTAGACTATAAAATAATTCCAGGATTGTCCGACCATGATATTGTTAGGGTCACCAATACAATAAAAACTAAAATTAATAAGATACCTAGAAGAATAATCTATCTTTGGAATAAATGTAATTCAATAAA
Source organism: Ampullaceana balthica (assembly GCA_944989445.1). Taxonomy (NCBI): domain Eukaryota; kingdom Metazoa; phylum Mollusca; class Gastropoda; family Lymnaeidae; genus Ampullaceana; species Ampullaceana balthica. The sequence goes on along the minus strand of CALYLW010000902.1, from coordinate 74,397 downwards.
ATTACACCAATCAGCGGCTAACTTCCAACAAACTTTCCTAAGTAAATTTAACACAAATAGCCCAGTAGAAGAAATTTGGAAAGATATAAAAACAAATCTAAAAACTATAATGGATGAGAATGTTCCAACAAAACTAACATCAAATAAAATTAACAAATGCTGGTTCAATTCTAGATTGAAAAAGCTATGCAAACTAAAAGAGAACTTATTTAAGAAATATAAAGCTACCTATTCATATAGGATACACAAAAAATACTTAAAGATTAAACACTTGACACAAAAACTTAGTCGAAACCTCCAAAATGAATATATAAATAATGTAATTACCAAAGATAACAATAAAAACTTATGGTCCTTTATCAAATCTAAAAAAATGGAACCTTCAGGAATAGCCACACTCAAAGGCTCAAATAATAAAACCTATAATGATAATGAAACTAAAGCTAATATCCTTAACACATATTTTGCATCATCTTTTTCTGCCTCAGGCGACAAGGAAGTTTTAATAAATTTAAATAAAATGGAGGAAATAGGTAACATAACTGTAGATGAGATAGGTATACATTCACTCCTAAAAAACTTAAAAATAAACAAAGCTACTGGCCCAGATGATTTGCCTGCAAGATTATTAAAAGAACTAAGCAATGAACTGTCCCCAATCCTTGTAGTTCTCTTTCAAGCCTCTCTAAACCAGGGTAAAGTGCCCAAGGATTGGAAATTAGCTAACGTAACTCCACTCTTTAAGAAAGGGGATAAATCAGACCCTGGTAATTACAGGCCTGTATCACTTACTAGTATCACCTGTAAATTACTAGAACACATACTATATAGTAGAATAGTTAACCACCTTGACAAATATAATGCCCTATGCCCACATCAACATGGCTTTAGAAAAAACAGATCATGTGAAACACAATTAATAGGTTTAATAGATGAACTATCAAAAGGCTTAGACAAAAATGATCAAATAGACACAATATTACTAGACTTCTCAAAAGCATTTGACAAAGTTCACCACCTTAGTTTACTTAAAAAACTTAACTACTTTGGAATCTCAGGTTCCTTACATCACTGGATCCAAGACTTCCTTTTGGGCAGGGAGCAAACTGTAATAATTAATGGATCTAAATCTGCACCAATAAAGGTTAACTCAGGAGTTCCACAAGGAACTGTGCTAGGTCCCTTACTCTTTTTAATTTATATAAATGATTTACTGATTTACCCAACAACATCTCAACAGGTACAAAAGTTAGGTTATTTGCTGATGATTGTATAATCTATAGAACAATTAAATCAGAACAAGATAGCAAAATTTTACAAAAAGACTTAGATGAATTGATAAAATGGGAAACTAACTGGAGTATGTCTTTCCACCCAGAAAAGTGTCAACTGTTAAGAGTAACAAAGAAAAAGAAACAAATAAATTCAAAATATTACATTCATGGAAAAGAACTGACCCAAACTAAAGATGCAAAATACTTAGGAGTCTTAATAAATGAGAAACTATCATGGAATCCCCATGTCAATGAAGTTATTAAAAAATCAAACAAAACCTTAGGCTTTATAAAAAGGAACTTTAACAAATGTAATAGAGATATAAAACTAAAATGCTACCTCACTTTGGTGAGACCTGTACTAGAATATGCATCTTCTGTATGGGACCCATCCACCAAAGAAAACATTGATAAACTAGAACAAATTCAAAAAAGAGCTGCCAGATTCATTACTGGAGAATATTCGAAACTGACAAGAATAACACCATTAGTTAAATCATTAAACCTTGAAACACTAGAGGATAGAAGAACCAAGAGCAAAGTAGTAATCATACATAAAGCAATTAATTCTAATTTAGAAATACAACACAAAGATAACTTAATACAACCCTCAGATAGACATAAGGATAAAAACACCTTTCTTATTCCGTATGCAAGAACAAACACATACAAGTTTTCCTTCTTCCCGTCCGGAATTCGGGCGTGGAATGGGTTGCCTGAAGAATCCAGGAAAACCAACACTTTATCAGCATTTAAATCTCTAATAAAAATGAAGGACTAAACACAAACCATAGATAAGCGTAGGACGCAATAATCTTCTGTATAGAAGGAGCGTCTGTAAACAGATAAGATAAGATGTCTATTCCTACCATCCCTGAGGTCAATGTCTATTCCTACCATCCCTGAGGTCAATGTCTATTCCTACCATCCCTGGGGTAAATGTCTATTCCTACCATCCCTGAGGTCAATGTCTATTGCTACCATCCCTGAGGCCAATGTCTATTCCTACCATCCCTGAGGTCAATGTCTATTCCTACCATCCCTGAGGTCAATGTCTATTCCTACCATCCCTGAGGTCAATGTCTATTCCTACCATCCCTGAGGTCAATGTCTATTCCTACCATCCCTGAGGTCAATGTCTATTCCTACCATCCCTGAGGTCAATGTCTATTCCTACCATTCCTGTCTGAGGTCAATGTCTATTCCTACCATCCCTGAGGTCAATGTCTATTCCTACCATCCCTGAGGTCAATGTCTATTCCTACCATCCATGAGGTCAATGTCTATTCCTACCATCCCTGAGGTCAATGTCTATTCCTACCATCCCTGGGGTCAATGTCTATTCCTACCATCCCTGAGGTCAATGTCTATTCCTACCATCCCTGAGGTCAATGTCTATTCCTACCATCCCTGAGGTCAATGTCTATTCCTACCATCCCTGAGGTCAATGTCTATTCCTACCATTCCTGTCTGAGGTCAATGTCTATTCCTACCATACCTGAGGTCAATGTCTATTCCTACCATCCCTGAGGTCAATGTCTATTCCTACCATTCCTGTCTGAGGTCAATGTCTATTCCTACCACCCCTGAGGTCAATGTCTATTCCTACCATTCCTGTGGTCAATGTCTATTCCTACCATCCTTGAGGTCAATGTCTATTCCTACCATCCTTGAGGTCAATGTCTATTCCTACAATGTCCCCAGGTGGCAGAACTTCACCATCAGTGCTGCTGTGTGGGTGCCTGTCAGCCGAACCAACCAGATAAGGACGAGGGAGGTCAGTGAACTTCTCAAACCTCGGGTTTTGTTGTAAGGGCCCTCCACCTCATCAACACAGAGAACCGTTGTTGGCCTTTTTCTATTGAGTTTGACTTGCGTAGGGTTGGTTTGTTCTTTTTGGTTTGAGTGCTTAAGAGTAGAAACTAGTTATCATTGGCTAGGTATGTAATTATTCTAAACGAATTGCATTATATCCATGTTTCATCTGATTCATGTTGTGTCCGAGCCATGTTTCATCTGATTCATGTTGTGTCCGAGCCATGTTTCATCTGATTCATGTTGTGTCCGAGCCATGTTTCATCTGATTCATGTTGTGTCCGAGCCATGTTTCATCTGATTCATGTTGTGTCCGAGCCATGTTTCATCTGATTCATGTTGTGTCCGAGCCATGTTTCATCTGATTCATGTTGTGTCCGAGCCATGTTTCATCTGATCCATGTTGTGTCCGAGCCATGTTTCATCTGATCCATGTTGTGTCCGAGCCATGTTTCATCTGATTCATGTTGTGTCCGAGCCATGTTTCATCTGATTCGTGTTGTGTCCGAGCCATGTTTCATCTGATCCATGTTGTGTCCGAGCCATGTTTCATCTGATCCATGTTGTGTCCGAGCCATGTTTCATCTGATCCATGTTGTGTCCGAGCCATGTTTCATCTGATCCATGTTGTGTCTGAGCCATGTTTCATCTGATTCATGTTGTGTCCGAGCCATGTTTCATCTGATCCATGTTGTGTCCGAGCCATGTTTCATCTGATCCATGTTGTGTCCGAGCCATGTTTCATCTGATCCATGTTGTGTCCGAGCCATGTTTCATCTGATCCATGTTGTGTCCGAGCCATGTTTCATCTGATTCATGTTGTGTCTGAGCCATGTTTCATCTGATCCATGTTGTGTCCGAGCCATGTTTCATCTGGTCCATGTTGTGTCCGAGCCATGTTTCATCTGATCCATGTTGTGTCCGAGCCATGTTTCATCTGATCCATGTTGTGTCCGAGCCATGTTTCATCTGATCCATGTTGTGTCCGAGCCATGTTTCATCTGATCCATGTTGTGTCCGAGCCATGTTTCATCTGATTCATGTTGTATCCGAGCATGTTTCATCTGATCCATGTTGTGTCCGAGCCATGTTTCATCTGATCCATGTTGTGTCCAAGCCATGTTTCATCTGATCCGTGTTGTGTCCGAGCCATGTTTCCCCTGATCCGTGTTGTGTCCGAACCATGTTTCATCTGATCCATGTTGTGTCTGACCCATGTTTCATCTGATCCATGTTGTGTCTGATCCATGTTTCATCTGGTCCATGTTGTGTCTGACCCATGTTGTACTCGACCTTTATTGCATCTGTCAGACCTTTTACCCCCTGCAAGTGGCGCTGGCTATGAGTATGAGCTAATTCTGATCATCGTGGGGACACTGGTCGGCCTCCTGCTGGTGGCTGTCGTTGGTGGCCTGTGCTACTTCAAGAAAACCCGTCTACACTTCTACTCCAAACTTCCTGGTAAGTTCTGTGTGCCTCTTGATAGTTGCTTGGTGTGCAACTTGATCTGTACCGAGCTACGAACAATGTTCCTGGTAAGTCCTACATGTTACTTGGATGTTTGTTAGATTTATGTTTTGTCCGTATCGCTTTTTGTGAGTTTTTAAGTTAATATAAATTAAGAATGTTCTGTCCTATTGGCAGTTGGTCTCTCATTTGTGTGTTGAGGTTTTAGTTATGTAGTTGTTTTCTTTGAGTTGTCTTTTTGGTTGGCATGAATCAATAAGTAGCTGAATAAACTCATTCTCAGGAAGTTTGTCTTGCTAAATGTGTAGATATTTTTTTTATAGTGAAAGAATAATTTTTTAGTCTAGACATTGATCCTAAAACCCTCCCCTATGTCATCACTCTCCACAGATGCAGTTTTCAATATCAAGTTTGCACCATCTGGGAGCCACGACAAGGATTAGTCTGGCTGGCGACAACTTCAGCGTTGGATCATCAAACATCCCAGGGATCGTGTGTGGGGTGACACGTGACTGTGTGTGGGGTGACATGTGCTCCAGCAAATGTGTGAGGTGACAAATCGAGCAAATGCGTGGGGTGACACGTGATCCAGCAACTGTGTGGGGTGACATGTGATCCAGCAACTGTGTGGGGTGACATGTGATAACTGTGGGGTGACGTGATCCCGCAACTGTGTGGGGTGACATGTGATCCAATAACTGTGTGGGGTGACGTGATCCCGCAACTGTTTGGGGTGACATGTGATAACTGTGGGGTGACGTGATCCCGCAACTGTGTGGGGTGACATGTGATCCAATAACTGTGTGGGGTGACGTGATCCCGCAACTGTTTGGGGTGACATGTGCTCCAGCAAATGTGTGGGGTGACTTGTGACCAAGTGATTCTGTGTGATGTGACACGTGACCTAGTGATTGTGTGAAGTGACATGTGAGTGAGTCAAGCTCGGATCCAGTAATGAAACAAGTTACAAACTTGAAAGATTTGAATTGAAATTTTGAATTATTTGTTTCTTTACCCCATTCCTTGCTTTTGATTTTTGTTTATAAATCTTGAATAATATTTTTGTAAAAAAAAGGTTTTATTTTATTTTTATTTTGAGACTAATTGACAAAGTTGCTCTGTTATTTTCATTTGATGACGATTTTATATATGGGATGTGACTGGTTGGTTGTAATGGTTTCAGGTGCAGGCGGAGAGGTGTGTCATTTCAAATGTGACTTGTTTATTTGTCACAATTGCTTTCAAAATTAATTTAATAACAATCATACATTTCTTTAAAGTTAGCTTATATGCACAGTAATGTTGTTATATGTTGTAGTTATGACGTGTATGCTTTATATTGAATGCATTGATTATTAAATGTGTATAACTATTTTTATGTGAAGTGCTGTGTGCCCAGCGACTAGCTGGGGTACAGCGCTATATAAAATATTAGTTTTATAACAAACAGAAATAAATATCTTTTTTTATTCAAGAAATGCACAGAGTTTAATTCATCATTGCACCCACACAATTGTTTTCAATCTTGAAATCGCCAGTGTTCAAATAGACAATGTCCATGACACATCACATGAATACACACACACACGCGTGCATGACCTGACCAACGCATGCTCACAATTAGAATGTCATCTAAAAATATTATGAATTTGTAAAATGCAGCCTGGTGCGATTTTTTTTCCATTTAAATTAATTTCCCCATAAAGCACATTTCCATTTAAAAAAAATACATCCTTATTGCTGAACTTCTGTCAATGATATCACTCCGTCACTTTTGATGGAGTTTAAAAAAAAACAAAAAAAAACCAGGCCTAAAAATTCTGTGAGCAAATAAAATTTCAATGTAAAAGAATTATTTCACAACTGTGTGTCTCCCATCAGCAGGTTTCAAAACTGATTAATAAATTTGAAAACATTTTAAAATGTCAAAGTCACGTTACATTATATTTTTAATACTTTCCTCAGCAAGTGCTCATATCTTAATACTTTCCTTGGCACGCAACAACCCTAGCTTTCAGTTGAACAACCTATTTACAGAAAATAGTAATAGATTTATTTCCACATGGAAAGGCTTCCACTGAGCCAAAGTAAATTATTTGGCTCCATCAAGGCTTTGTGGTGTGAATGTGAATAAAACATTAAGGTTGGAAACGAGTCTCGGTGTGGCTCTTTAGTCTTAATAGAAATCACGTCATTACAGCTCTAAGATTAGTTCTTTTTTTTGGAAAACAATTCATTATGACTGAAATATTAGTCCAGTATATCTGACGTGAGGAATTACTTGAACAAACCCAACGAATAAATTGGATTCTTCTGTGTTCTTTACTTTTTGTGAATGGCCACCACAATGACCGTGACATTGTCCCCACTCAGCCTCAGCACAGCGGAGTTGGCCAGCTTGTTGCAGACAGCGTCAAATTTGGAGTCTTCCTCCAGTCTCTTGCCGCTTGCCTGGATGGATTTATCCTGGACAGACAGAATCAACAATTCTTCAGTTAAGTATGAGACTCACTCTATGATGTTAACTATAATGAGTACGCCGCTTTGTTTGTATGAACGGCCAAGTAGAATAAGTACTTCAGAATATTTTCAAATATTTTAGAAAAATTAATTCACAGTGCTTTACATGTTGTTAAAAAAAACACCAAATGAAAATTTATAATAGTGAATATAATTCAAATATAAACCCTGAGAAATTTTCATGTAAAATATCACAGAAATGACGCAGGGGAAATATTAAAGCCAGTCTTAAAATATTTTATAAAAAAAAACAACCTAACCATATGTGACAGGCGCTATTTCTACTAAGCAATTCACTTATTTGATAATTTGACTAACTTTTGTCTGACCATCTCATTTACTTAGCATAGGTTCCATGTTCACATATTCAAAGCATCCTTTGACTCACTTGTGAACTGTTCATTCAATAACATACCTCTAGTATTTTGTTCACATATTGAATACTCTCATCTATGCTGTAACTTTTCCACAGACCATCACAAGCAATCATGAGATACCTGATGATAGAAAAAATTACTGACATCTGCTTAGCGCAAAGATTGAGCAAGTCAGAATATGTTACCAAAAATTGTGGATCAAGGTTTACACAAATTTCCATGAATTATTTCCCTTTAATTAATTCAAAATATAAATCACTGGACTTGTAAATTAACATTTTTATCCTTATAAAAAAAAATCCCCATAAGATTATTAACTCATTAAGTCCTGAAGGGCTACTTCTGTATCTATTTCATATTCCTGACAAATGGGAGCAACTTCATTAAGAATTTGATTCCATTAGAAAAATGATTTTCTTTTCTAAAGATATTGGTTCATCTTAAAAAATAAATGATTAATGCATCAAGAAATGAATTAAGTTTAATAATAACATAACATGCACTGTGAAAATATGACGATTAAAGACCGATATCGCGATTTTAGGCATCTCGGGTGAATACATACTTGATAGAGACGCGTCAAACTAATTCACACATGGATTGAAAGTGAAACAAGATAAAACATCCAGTAATTTTTATTGAAATCTCGTAGAATCACACAATAGCCGGAAGTCTCGAGGAAAGCGAGACTTCAATTTTTAACTAAAAATGCGAGAGTGCGCCTCTATGCGACCAGACGCATCAGGACGCATCAGTACGGACCCCTATAAGGATGCATTTAGTCGCATCAGGAGCTAATGAGTTAATACAACATTCAGGTACTGCGTTTGAAATGTACCCGTAGTTTAATCGGGATTCAGCAGTCCTTACACTAATTGGGGTGGAAGCAACAGTGGAAAGAGTGTAAGGGTGGAAGCAACAGTGGAAAGAGTGTAAGGGTGGAAGCAACAGTGGCAAGAGTGTAAGGGTGGAAGCAACAGTGGAAAGAGTGTAAGGGTGGAAGCAACAGTGGAAAGAGTGTAATGGTGGAAGCAACAGTGGAAAGAGTGTAATGGTGGAAGCAACAGTGGAAAGAGCGTAATGGTGGAAGCAACAGTGGAAAGAGCGTAATGGTGGAAGCAACATTGGAAAGAGTGTAATGGTGGAAGCAACAGTGGAAAGAGTGTAATGGTGGAAGCAACAGTGGAAAGAGCGTAATGGTGGAAGCAACAGTGGAAAGAGCGTAAGGGTGGAAGCAACAGTGGAAAGAGTGTAAGAGTGGAAGCAACAGTGGAAAGAGTGTAATGGTGGAAGCAACAGTGGAAAGAGTGTAATGGTGGAAGCAACAGTGGAAAGAGGATAATGGTGGAAGCAACAGTGGAAAGAGCGTAAGGGTGGAAGCAACAGTGGAAAGAGCGTAAGGTTGGAAGCAACAGTGGAAAGAGTGTAAGGGTAGAAGCAACAGTGGAAAGAGCATAAGGGTGGAAGCAACAGTGGAAAGAGTGTAAGGGTGGAAGCAACAGTGGAAAGAGTGTAAGGGTGGAAGTGCTCGAAGGCTGGGAAGCCAGCACATTCGAATGGTGTGTGTGTGCCTCTATTAAATTTGAACTTCACTTGTGAAATTAATGGGATATAGATAAGAATAGGGAAAGGCTAGAAACTTCAACCGGACCCTTAGAATGGACCCTGCTTGCGCCTGGTTGTTTTAACTTAACTCTCACATTAAAGAAATAACAAAAGTCTCAGCCCACCTGTCGTGCTCTGTCAGATGACATTTCTTGATATCTGGTATGCAAGTGACCCCATGGTTCTTGTAAGGCCCGTCTCCTATTGATCGGGCCACCTCTAGGACCCCCATCACACGTCCCTCCCTGCATCATTACACAAAGCAAGAAGGGAACTGTCAATTAACTTGAGGCAAGTGCTTATGAGGTTTAACATATGCAGTTTATTCATTCTCTCACTTATAGATCTCTCTTTTGCCTTCTAAATTATAAATCTTTAACTTTTATACCAAACACCCGCCCAACGTTTTTAGTCATATTAAATCAAAGTAATTGAAGTTATAAGTTTTAAATTATTTTCTTCTTTTTAGTCAACTTATAAAAACGTGGTTTTTAAAGATTAATGCCACAAAGCGCGGTAATGCGCGCCTTGTCTCTAATGCCAAAGCGCGGTAATGCGCGCCTCGATAGCACTCTCTTTAGTAATGAAATTATAGAAAGCAGAAATTCTTTATTTAGCGAGAGAAGCTTCAGTCGACTTCCGGCAATGGCGGCCGTTGACCTCGCTAGTGTTATCGCTCGATTCGTGAAGTTTTTTGGTCGTTTTTACGTGTTTTTTTTTGAAAATGTGATTTTGCTATAGGTTATTGTAAAAATAATAGTATTAAACTACAGGTAAAAATAGTATTAAGCTCAAGACGGCCGTTTGGATACGTAATATAACAATTCTTATCTCAAAGAATGAAATCAGTATGACAATAATAATAAAAATACATTTTACGCAATTTTTTTAATGTCATAACCAGTTGATAGTAATAGACGGGAAATCCTTACGGGACTGAGGCGGAAGTTTGGCGAAAACCTTCTGGGGCATTAAGGTGGTCCATGGGTCAAAAAAAAATATCTACATTTCTTAATTATTTGCACATACTAACCGTACAGTTATAGAAAGACAAAAAAGACAAAGAAAATGTTTTAAAAATTTTTTTAAAAACTTTTATTGCAAAAAATATTTTTTTTTCAACCAAAATTGATAGTCACTCACAAGCTATCAGGATCAATGTGTTTTACAATAACATGTTCAAACTTTGCACACTAATTAACAATGCTATTATAAAAATAGTTACAAGGCTGTTTTTAGCTTAACAATTATACCAAGTTTCAAAATAATTTCTGTGTGCGGTCATAATTTTTTATAAAAATAATTGGGGGTAGCATCTGAAAAAAAATTATTAAAAAATTTCTGATGGATAAATAAAAAAAAGGAACTTGTAACTTTGTACAGAATAACCTTGTAAAAAAGCATGGCAAGTTTTAAGCCTGTAGCTCTAATACTTTTCCTGTCTTAACAATTATCGTTCTTAAAAAAGTTTAAAAATGCAAAGCTGAGAAAAACGACAAAAAAGATGTTAAATGTTCTTTTTTTAAAATAAAGTCTGTATGGAAAGTATATGATGCTTACACAATGCAGACATACCATTTATGAATGAAATAAAAGTAAATAACCTGAGATAGAGAAGATATTTAATTAATCAGTACATGTTTTCAAACATAAAGGCTCGTTATCCAAAGAATTATGACCATAATTATAATATTCTGAAAAATCTTTCTAAGCTACATTTGTTAAAAAATTACTAACCAATGCATAGATAATAGCAATAGGAACAATCATGCAAGCTGTAAAGCATATAGATGTAATACTTTTTTACCTGATAAGTCTGACGTCACTGAAATTTGAAAAATCTAGGTGGAGAAAAACACAAACACAAAATGAAAATAATAAAATAAAATATTACAGGTTAGTTATGTACAATGTATGTATGTAATGTAGAGAATATCAATGCAAGGGGAAAAACTAATATAGAAGCATGTAACAACAATCCTGTGTCACATCTGGCAAAAGTGTATTTGAGAATCTCTCGACAATAATAAATGAATCGAAAGGTTTCAATACTAACATCAATAGACACTATGTAATATTGGTAACTGATGAATGAATAATTTGTATAAACACGGCATAAATATGAGAAAAAATGCAAAAAAAGATAAACTATTTAAAATAATTATCTAAAATTCACATTATCCACTGCTAGCCACAACAGCTTTTCCTCGTAGGTCCTAGACTTTGGTCATGACATACTGGTTGATTTCTTCTGGTGTTTATAAATTTACTAAGAACATTATAGGCATATACAAAACTGCCAGATAGGTCCATGGCCTGATCCAGTCACTAAGGCTGTGAGCCATAGCTTCATTGCTGACATTCAAAAGTTGCAATTGCATACAACTGATGAGTAAGAAGACGAGGTGACGAAGGCACACATGCCGCTTGAAATTTGATAAATCCAGTCCAGTGTGTTTGCGTTCATTTTCGAACGATGAAGTGTCCCCCAGCATTCAGCCATGGAAAGTCTTGAAATAGCGGCTGAAAGGCATCGATCTGCTTGCATGTTGAAGCAGAGAGCACTTAGAAGTTAGATGTACCGATGTGATGCCCGGTGATTTTTCAGTTCTTGAAGCTGAAGGCGGAGAGAGTGACCACTTCTTAGCTGGTGGTGAAGAGTGGCCGCAGATCTTTGAAGAGAGTCCTGGTCTGCACTTCATCAGTTGCCTGGCTCTTATCCTGGAGGGGTTTTATCACCTGCATTTTAGAAAATAGAAAAAGTTGTATTATTCAATTTTGAAGAATAACATTGGCTTATTAGATGTAAATGTAGGCAACATGTTTTGAGTAATGATAATAGGATTATAACTATTTTTGACAATTTTTCTTCTTTTTATATATTTGTTTGTAATTTTAGGATATGTAGGATTATTGCACTCAATTTTTCATTGATATTCATCATCATGCTTGTCATTGACCACATTTGTTGTCATTGACAACGAAATAATTTAGTTCATCGTCATTTCAAATTAGACACGTGTTACGAGCTCAAACATAAGGAAATGAGAACTTGAATGTTTATTTCTATTAAAATATATAATTTTACATTTAAATTTGATATTAATTGGCACCAGTAGTCATTATTTAATTTGTTTTCCCTTACACATAAGCGTATCATTATCATGTTTCATAAGATAATTTGGTACCGCGGTGGCTATGCCTACTAATAGTACTAATAATAGTACTAGTATTACTACAACTGAAACTGCCTTGAAAACTAACTAACTCATTCATTCATGGTCTAAAATTACCAAAAAATATTAATTAAATACAAAATTAAATTCAACTCACCTATTCAACACAAGAAAATTTGTCCAACTTTGAACTTTTGTTTAGACATCCAAAATAAAATTGTTCGATCGATAATTGGTTGTACTTCTCGATCCAATGTTTCATAGCGAAATGAGGCAACGAAATGTTGCATGATGGGAATTTTAGTCCATTTCGAAAGTTGGCATTAGTAGGCCGACCAATGATAATTGCGGATACATGAGATTTGAAATATAGACCAATAAGAACACATGTTGAAGAAAATTTTGGGCGCTAGTGGAACAAAGGGCAATTTCTGGACCTTTTAATGGGCGAGTCCATTATACAGTGGGGTTGATAAGCTTTCCAACGATACCAAATATGCCTAGGTAGCTTTATAATTATGAAAGTAAAAGCAAAGGGCGCCCTATAGGGTACATTTGGATGAATTTTCGCCCCCAAGTCAAAATGGTATCTCCCTATACCACTTTCAAATACACTTTTTAACACTTTTTAATCAATTTTAATGAAAACGGTAAATGCCGAAGTATAGATAAATGGATAAACTAGTAGAATTCACCAAAATCTCATTTTTGATAAAAATTTGAAAAATACTGATATTTTGACCCGTGGACCACCTTAAACGTTAAAAATCCTTTTTTACTTTTATTTATTTCCACTTGAAATGTTCAGTCGACCTAAGAAAAGCAAACTGTTTAAATTCTATTCCATTCAATTCCGTAACAGTAGCTCTAAGCTCAGTCCTAGAAAAAAATATCATTTCGAAACGTTTCTGAAAAATGTCATTCTCCACCTACCTGACATTTCCACCAGCTTTTTGTATTCTCATTCTCTCCTCATACAACGAAGGACTATGATCAGTGGTCAGTGGAATACCAACATACTTCTGTTCCATGTCTTTGTACCTACACAACACGGCCTGGCATGGGACAGGAGAGGATATTTTTTTAGAATCTCAATTAGCGGGAGAGATGAGATATTTTAAGAAGAAATTCCAGAATGCCAACATTAAGTACCAAACATCAGGTCTTAATGAGAAATTTTAACAAGAAATACCAGACTGTCAACACTGCTTGCAAACGCTAAATACAAAAATAAAAAATTTCAGAGAGCTTTTGTCCTTTTTACAGAAGCCAAGGCTACACACCTTACTGTCTCCGAGATTCGCGATGTAAAGAGTGTCATTGACAGCCAACACAACAACTGCGGTTGTTCCATCTTTCCAGGAAGGTTTACTGGGAGGGAGAGTTGTAAGCAATAAATAATTTATAATATTAAAAATAAATATAAAGATAAATATATTTTAACGAAAAAATCAAAAATACAATTGTTAGCTAAGATGAAAAACAAATAAAAGTTGATTTATGACGCATTAAAATGTCAAATAATAATTATTGTCATTAAAAAAAAATGTGACTATGCTTTACAAACAAATTAATAGCGAATAATCCTTTAGAATACAAATTGAAATATATGATAATCAATTTTTAAAAAATATTTACTTCTTGGTAGCTTCTTTCAGAAAGTCTTCATCTGTTTTTTTAAAAGCCTCAATGAAAATTTTCTTGATATCTTTCTCAACTTGGGAGACGTCCCCTGAAAGCCAACCATATAAATTATAATTAACATATCATCAAACATAATCTTCTTACCTACAATTGGGGTCTGAAGGGAAGCATTAAATATAAGTAAAGCGATCAAAGAGATCAGAAAAAAACAACTTGAAAAGCTATATTGAATGAATTTTCATTGGATGTTTATCTTGTCTTTGTCATAACTAATTTCAAAACAATTTCACTTTTGAAAAAAAAAGATCTTTTCAGAAATAATGTAACTGGCCATATACATTTTTTAAAACAGTCTGTTTAGTTAAAGGAGAGGGTCGACAGGAATTACCCTTAGGGAATTTATCACGTAGGTTATTGTGCAAATGCTGGGATGCAAACCTTGAAGCTCTAACACCGCCGTGTCCATCGAAGACAGCATACAGGGCTAGGCGATGTCTGGAAAAATTTGTGACAGACATTAGAGACTAATTAACCACCCTGCGCCCCCCCCCCAACAAACAAACTGAGCTGTCACTAAGAGTATTCTTTAACATCTAAAGTCAATCTTTATGGCGGCTTGTTCTCAATCCACTGCTTACACGTTACTGTTGGTTAGAAATAGTATAACTTATAACCAATGCCTGCCGAGGTGGTACATATGCAAGGGATAGTGAGCTCATCTTTATCACAAAGACAAATATATTCAGATATTTCAGCCTTACAAGGAAACTATTATTGGAAAATTTGAAACTCTTTGTGAAAGACGTCCTTAATATGAGGGAAAACCATTTTAAATATGGAGTTTACCCTTATTAAAATGTGAATATGGAATTTAAAAGTATTGACTTTTCTTTGTTAAAAATATTGCTTAACTAATGCTGAACAAATAAAACATGCCAAAAAAATCTGAATTCAACATTTTAGGTGACATTTTTTGGAATTAGAGGACTCACTTCAGATTAGAGTATGAGATAAAATAATTTTTTTATCCAAATAAATGGAAATTAAATGTGTTTTGATTATGCAGTAAAAATTCTCATCACAGTTGAGGGTGTAACTAAAAAAATTGAAAATTAAAAAAAAATGTAAATGAACACTTTCACGTGTTGATATAAGTTTTTTTTTGTGAGCCAAGTTGCTATGATGGAAGTCATCAATGGACTCTTTCTCCAACTAAATCACCTACTACTGCTTACTTTTTTATGCAGACCAACTTACATTGATTCATGTAACCCTGGTATGTTGTGATGGAAGTCGTCAATGACTACGTGAGCGTCTTGCATGTCCTCTCGTTCTCCTTGTCTGTCGGCAACATACCCTTTTAAACTGAAAGCTGTGATAGAAGTCTTTTAAAGTTGGATTTAGCCAAAAAAAACTTCAACAATTTTTAGTGCAATCTTTCCTGAAGTGCTTACTTGTTACTTAGTACAGTGCTTCTCAAAGTGGTGGTCCGCGGACCGGTGCCGGTCCGTGGGCCATCCGCCAGAAGTTATCACAAAAGGACAAAAAAAATTGTCAGTGCAAGTAAAATAGTGCACCGGTCCCTGGTGCAATGGAAAAAATTCATGCCAGTCCGCCATACTAAAACGTTTGAGAAGCGCTGACTTAGTACACTTCAGTTAAAAAATATTAAAAGACATTTCACTTAAAATTTGGGAAAATTATGAGAATTAATTGCATGATTATGCAGTTAAGATTCTTGGAGGGGATTTAATAAGCTCAACTTTAATTGCATATTTAGTAAGAGTTAGAACTTGGCTGGGTCATGTTTTTAAGAGAAGCAGCTGTTTATATCCTTCAAAAATCTTTAATGGCACAAATGAAAGAAAGTAAGTTTAATGCAGCTGTCATTTAAAAAAGATTTACAAAGTCATTTCTCTGTGACGTCTTGTCACTCATTACAAATCATGTCTTTAATCATGAATAAAACAACTGTATTCTTAATCTTACTTAGCGCCGTGAAATCAACATGGGTATTAAACATACTTACCACTATTGCAGTGTTCAGTGCATTTTCTATGTTTTTCTTTTAGGTCGCTATAGTCTGCTTCCTCTTGAGATTTTCTTTTGTCCCCCTTCTTCTCAGGAGCTAAAATAGAAGTTTGTGATGTAACTGTTGCTTCAGACTTTAAATATGTCGGCTGAGCTAAAAAATTGAAATAAATCAACATTCATAAATTTAAACTGGGACCAGTACTGATAATTAAAATTATAATTTTAAAAACATTTGTTAAAATCTTAGAAAAAATAGCCAGCAATAATTAGTATAATTTATTTTTAAAATTATCATTATCGCAACAGATTTAAGTTTAACTAAATAACCAGTTACTGTTTCTCAACCACGTCAATTCTGTCTTATAATTTACAGCATGAAAGGCTAGAAATAAGGCTAACGACTGGTAGCATTGTTAGGCTTTTTAATGAGAAAATGCTTATGTTCTTTTACTAAGGCTTAGATAACATACTTTTCAAACCAATTTGCTGTCAAATTGAGCTGCAGTAAATGTAAAGTGTGAATCATTACAGAGATAGATTGATTAAAATTAATGCACATTTCTATTGCTCAATTATATCACATAAAACATACAAATTGACTCCAAGATGAGTTCCTTATAATGAGCTCAATTCATTGGTGCAAGGGTCAAGGGTACTTATTTTTATGTCATTATTGATGTCCTTATGTTAATCAGTACATAATTCAGCCTATTTTCATTTTAAAAATTCAACGTATTATCACTAATCATATGTTACCGAGGACAACAGTCGTCACAGACGCTTGGCTAGGCTATCAGAATGTCGCTTGCATAAACAACGGGGTGTATGATCACGCAGTTGTTATGCACACTCATGAGTTCATTCAAAGGTTGCTGAGACCGCTTGTTTTTGAGGACCAGTTAACCGCTAAAAAAAAGACTGGTTAACCAGTTAACCCTATTTTTACTATGTCTTGTGAACCAACAAGAGAATGCATATTATTTTCGCCCTGCGTCGTCTGATTTGACATCAAAGGGCCTGATATGTGTCGCCCCTAGTGTTTAACTCTCTGTGGCGCTGCCATCAAAATAGCGAAATCAAAAAAAGAAAAATTTAATTTAAAAAAATTAAAATTTAAAAAAAATCATTGGAACAAAGATGTAAACTGTAATAATTAATATTCAATTTTTAATGTTATGTATTAAAACGGCATGTTATCAAATGTTGTCAAGTCAATTCATTTTGAGGACTAGTTAACCGTTAAAAAAAGGCATTTGTACTGTCCGGTCCCTATTCTTTTTATTTAGAACCAACAAAGAGAGTATGTCTCAATGATCAAATTTTCGCCTCGCGCCGTCTGAGGGTGACTTCAAAGAACATGTGACGTCACAGCCCGCATGATTTCAGCTCTCTTGCGCTGAATAGTAACACTTGCGGCGTTGAACTTTGTTCAAATTTTAACATCGCCGCACTGTGTGTTAGATCTCGAACTATGCTTTGTCAACTAAGAGAGTTTAAAAATAAAAAAAAATCGTTCACTAGCCATACTTCCCTTCCAACGCATTTTTTAAAGAAAATATCGATTTTGATATTAATGTGGTAATCTTACGTCAAATGGCTTTGACTTGCACGAAAACTGACACTAAAAGACCAAACTCAAATTTGAGGACCAATTAATCGCATGGTATCTTTGCTATGTCTATCAAATAGCTCTCGTAATATAAATAGTAACAGTAACAGTCGCTGCCTTGACTTTGACCGTTGTTCATATCATACGCCCACTGTGTGTTAGCTCTCGTACAGTGACTCGACAACTAAGCAAAGTAAAATTTTGAAAAAAAAATTTCCTCAGCCGTAGGCGAACTAAACTAATAGTGATGATGTGTATATTATTAATAGACCAAAATAGTAAGAAAACGCTTTGATGTCACGGTCGCTTGCGTATTGGTTCTGGTATTCTGCCATAACACAACAAAAAATAACTCCGCGTAATAAGCTTATACCGAAGTTACGGTATCTGAGGACCGGCTAACCGTTAACAACCTTAGTTCATTCATTCAATTTCAGTACACATGGATATTCACAGTAAAACTATCGAAGGACTGTGGATGCAAGCAAAACGTTAAATCCGGTATAAATCATGTTCTGTTTGCAAGTTACTTGTCACCCTTTCAGTTTCAGTGGCGCAACAGTCACAAACAGAAAATCTTTAGCAGCTATTATTAATTAATTTAATTATCACTATTAATTGGTTGAGTGGCAGCACGCTCGACTGGCGCACCGATGGTCACTAGTTCGAATCCATGTGAAGGCAAGGATTTGTTCCCGGGGCCCAGGGCGTCCCTGAGTCATCCAGCTCCGAATGGGTACCTAACACTAGTTAGGCGGCTGGGTAATGCGTGGAACCCTCATAGCCGTGGCCAGGGTAATGCTGCATCACTTGCCAACAGATCATCTGTCATGGTCTGTGGACGCAATTATCTTCTGCATAGAAGGAGCGTCTGTATAGAAGTATAGTATAGATAAGATAATTACTATCTGAAAATGCTGTGTGACAATGAATTACAATATTTAGTATTTGATGATTGGTTATCGGAAAATAAATAACACTTGCTGTGTTCTATTAATAAATAACATTCTTTGATCTCCTATACTTCCTCTTATTAGTCTTATTAGGGGACGCAGTGGTTGAGTGGCAGCGCACTGGACTGTCGTACCGATGGTCACGGGTTCGAATCCGTGTGAAGACAAGGGCTTGTTCCCGGGGCCTAGGGCGTCCCTGAGTCACCCCGCTCCGAATGGGTACCTAACACTACATGTAGTTAGGCGGCTGGGTATACATTATATGGTAATGCGTGGAACCCACAAAGCGTGGCCTGTGAACGCTGCATCACTTGCCAACAGATCATCTGTCATGGTCTGTGGACGCAACTATCTTCTGCATAGAAGGAGCGTCTGTATAGATGAGATAAGATTATTAGATTTAGTGTAAAATAATTTGATAAATTTGGGACCGGGGGCTCAGAAGCCAGAAGCGAGGTTTACAGAAGGAACTGTGAAAATAAATTGATAACGATAAGCCCCAAGGCTGATACTGATATATATATAGACACTAATGTAATTTATCTTCTGAATATAAAACCTTTAATATGATCGGGCTCAGGTAAATCTCCAAAAAGATCCATATTTGAAATAAAATTATAGAAAAACTGGGAACAAATTGAAATCTTATAGTTAGAAATTAGAAAAACACCATTGTGTATTGTGACTCTCTTAATTTTGGAAAATACATTTTTAGTACTATTATCGATTCATGGTGATATTGTTTTTTCCTGAATAGTATATATTTATCTGAATCATCTTTTTCATATTATATTATACTCTTTGGTTTATATTTAATTTAAGCTGAATAGTATTTTAATTTGCTATTAAACAATCGGTATTATTTATTTACTGTTGTAAAATATGCAATAACTTACTGCCATTCGATATTTTTCAAATATCACATCGATACCAAGGGATATTAAATAGAAAAGAATAATCTCCCTTGTGACCCTATTGCAGATTTAGTACGTTCATGACGATTGGTTCAATCTTAGAAACAACTAATCAAAACATTCGTTGCAAATAATACAGGGTAGATCATGAAAGGGCTAAGGTAATGACCCATTTCATAGTCCAACGAAAGTTATATATGATGGGATATACTTAGTGTTACTATGTTTACTATCTTTAGAGAGAACAGCTGATTCTCCTGGAATGTAGAAGTGCTACACACTAACTATGAATTTCTCTGCACTACAGTTGTGTTTACTTTTAATAATTGCAGCATGTTTTACAAACTTATGTTTAAGTGAAAGTGTAGCAGATTCGTTTACAACTGGACCTAACAGTGAAAATAAAACAGTCGTTGGCACCGAAAATGAAGTCCTGAATCAGAAAGCTGTCATCAGTTTTAATATTTCGTCGTGTGTTCTCAAAACAGGAACAGGGATTGATGACTTCATAAATTTAAAGCCTTTATCTGGAATAGATGGTATGTTAAGGTAAGGAAGTGTTTCATCTTATCTTAGATTATCTATTTTAGTCTATTTTAAAGTAGCCTATTTACTAATCATGGCATAATGATAATAATAATAATGCCATGCTAAAAGTAAAAGTTAAAGTCTATTAACTACAGTGATACCTCGAGATACGAGTTTAATTCGTTCCGTAACCTTGCTCGTATCTCAATTTTCCCCATTGAAATTAATTGAAATGCCATTAATCCGTTTCAGCCCTAAAATTTGCTACCTCTAATTGTTTATGTCTTTCTACGTCTACGGGTTTTTGAATTTAATTTGAATAAGAAAAATGTATTTATAAATGACAAATATTATGGTATAAAAACATAATAAAAGAGAATGTAAAGCAAAAAAAACAACAAAAACAACTGGTTTTATATACATATTATAATTATTATTATTTGTATTTTGGTCACTTAAATGTAACGTACACATAACTAAAATAACTTAAATGCTACTGTATGGTTAATTTTAGTCACTGCTTTTCTCTTCATTGGTCTTTGCCTTTTTCACCTGATTAAAAAAAAAGACTGTCCAAGGAGGTTTGTTTCTTTCTCCCTTCCAGAATGCTGCGGAAATGAGTTAGGCAAGTGTCATTAAATAGCTCAGATGCATGACCAGTTGCAACTTGTTCAATGTGTTTCTTTTTCACGAACTGTGAAACTCTCTCCCACATTCCCAAGATCTCTTTGATCTCACTTGTACTTGTAGAGATAACTTCCTCCACCTCTGGCTCTTCCTCAAAACCAGTTTCTTGCAGAACCCCTAATGATGTTGCGACTGTAACTCTTGTAATTCATCGGTCGTCGGTTCCTGAGAGTGCTCGTATCTCAAATTTCACTCGTATTTCAAAACAAAACTTCGCTCACTCGACAGCTCAAATCTCAAATAACTCATCTGTTAGGGCACTTGTATCTCAAGGTACCACTGTATTACTATAACTTACAGTATTCACTGTTGCCTCCTTTACAGATGACTTCATAATCATATTCATAGAGTTAGGATAGATGAGTAAATAAAATTAGGCCTTCATCAGTAGGCATTAGTATTAGGAATTAGGTATTTGGATTCTTATTGTGATCAGCAATTGAAATTGAGTTTTCACTCATCACTGGCTGCTATATAATTTATAGTGCCTTTTAATTATAAACTTATGAAGTATAGTTTAACTTATACTTCAGTTAAGATTAAGAGGTTAACTAATTCTAAGGAGGCTGTAACTGTAACTATATAGATGTTTGTAATAGAACCTCTTTGTTTTTGCAAAGCTGTATAAGTATGGTAAAAAAAAAGAATTAACAATAAGGAACTAGCCTAATCATTTAGGCCTACTATTATTTTTTCAATGTCAAACTGAAAGTTGATTCCATAATATGTATTTAATATTTAATGTCTTAAATAAATGTAAATTTGTTTTATTTATTTTAAATTGATAAATTAGTTTTAAAATGAAAATGTCTAATAAATTTAAAAAAAAATTTTGAAAATTTTAAAGCATTAAGTCAAGCTATCTCAGCAAATTTTCCAACTAACAGGCTGAGAAACACACCCAACATCCGCATAGGAAGATAAGTTAAAAAAAGAGGTACAGATGAAACAAGTTTTATCAAATTTGTTTAGGGTATTTATAACAAACAAGTCAAGCAAGTTGTAGAGATGTGAAACAATAAATGATTAAAATTTGTAAATCTTTTTTCCAGTTACTCAACAACATACGACGTGCCCATGAATAATGAGCTAGTCACATGGAATTATTCTTACAATCCTTGCACTCCAATAAGCCTACCAACGTGGGACCCACATGCAGCTAATTTGTTTGGTGATAAATGTCTCAGTGTGACGGTGAGTGATTCATCGTTCAAAGTATTTGCCTGTTTGTTTGGGTCGGGTTTGGTGTAATAGGGACAGGAACTTTTATCATCGGAAGCATGTCTGTGCAAAAGTAGGAGAGCAATATCCCCAGCTACCAAAATCACCTTTAGGAAGGACATTAATCATGAACAAAGTCGACTTTGCTGGTACTGGTAGGGAATTGTATTGAGGTGCACAATTTTCATCCATATCCATGATTCCGCATTTCTTGATTGGATATATTTAGCCCAGTCGTCCAATATTTGCAGCAAATTATTTGTTTCCCTGGCCTGAAATTGTGCTGTTTTACAGATACATTGACTGTTTCCACATTCTAGGAACCTGGGTTTTCATTCAAACCCACCACTAGGTATACATGGCCCAGATCTCGGATGTTAACGTTTAATACCCCAAAGCTCGGTAATGCGCGCCTTGTCTCTAATGCCAAATCGCGATAATGCACACCTTGATAGCACTCTCTTTAGTAATGAAATTATAGAAAGCAGAAATTCTTCATTTAGCAAGAGAAGCTTCATTCGACTTCCGGCAATGGCAGCCGATGACCTCGCTAGTGCTATCGCTCGATTCGCGAAGTTTTTACTTTTTTTTGGTTTTTTTTTGAAAATGTGATTTCACTATACGTTATTGTAAAAATAATAGTATTAAACTACAGTTAAAAATAGTATTAAGCTCAAGACGGCCGTTTGGATACATAAAATAACCATTCTTATTCTAAAGGATGAAGTCAGTATGACAATAATAATATAAATAAATTTTGCGCAATTTTTAAAATTTAATTTCATAACCAGTTGATAGTAATAAACGGGAAAATCTTACGGGACTGAGGCGGAAGTTTGGCGAAAACCTTCTGGGGCATTATACGTCAAGCAGGGAACGATGGTTTTGGACAAATGCCCCCACCAGATGTTTTAGATTTAAAATCGTAACCCATTAGCCATTTTGTTTTCTATTGTAGATTATCAAAAATATAACCCATTAAATGTTTTTTGCCAATTAGCGAAATTTGTTAACTTAAACCAAATTGCCATGATGCAATTTCTGAGCATCAATAGCGGTTGTGAAAATCTTGAATCAGAGTTAATCAGACGGCATTCACTTCACGGATATGTGTAGCCATAATGTATTATTTACTACTTCGCAGTTTTATCGGCTGTACTTGAGCGCCTAAAACAAATACGCATGCACATGAGCTTGCAGTAAAACGTCTTTGGGTGGGGGGTGGAGTGGGGCAATAAGGACAAGATGGTTGTTGTGTGTTTTATGGCTGGCACACACTCACAGTATCTCAAGGCCCTGGTCAGAATGTTTGTTGAAAAACTTTTTTTACAACTGGTTGCAGAATTGTGTTGCACATTGCACGACCACCTTTATTTACCCAAACTAAAGTCAGGTACCCGTCTGAGCTTGGTGGCCTCTGGGACACCCTTAAGCCACAGGAGCAAATCCCTTCCATCACAGAGACCAGAATCCGTGACATCTTCGGTAGGCAAATTCTTTTTACGACTGGCTGCACCAACTTACAATAAGTTTGTTGATACTGTTCCGTGATACTGAAGTCAAGATGGCCTACTCCTATAAGAATATGAGAGTCCTATTTAAAAAAAAGACCTTTCTTAAAAGCGTTTTTATATAATGTAGTGGCTTTTTAAATCCTTTATATCAACTCGTGGTGTCTGCTTGGTGCCTTGAATGCGGACAAAGCTTTGGATCGATTTTTAACCATCTTCCTTGTAAGCTAGCGAGTTGAAATTTTGCAGGCAGACTCGTGCCGATGATAAAAATGATGTATCAAAATTTCAGATCGATTGAATGTACTGTAGTTAAATTAATGAATTTTTATATTATCTCTATATAGCATGTTAGTTTTTGTGCTAGAGCGTCGCGGTGCGTATTATATTGAACAACCTTTTTAATACATTCCTGTCGCGCTGTGCGGTGCATATTATATTGACGATACTTTTTAAAAATATATTCCCGATCGGTGCGCATTATATTTAACATGTTTTACGAGACATAACTAAAATTTTAGATTTTTGGAATGTGGTGCGCATCGTATTACAATGAACATTCTTTTAGTTATGTCTCCTATATAAAGAATTTATAGTCAAAAACTTTGTTTTTATGGGTTTTTTAATTTTTATCCTTTATATTAACTCGTGGTGTCTGCTTGAGGCCTTGCTTGAATGCCGAAAAAACTTTGGATCGATTTTTAACCCACTTCCCCGTATGCTGGCGGGCTAAAATTGTGCAGGCAGACTCTTGCCGATGATAAAAATGACTTTTCAAAATTTCAGATCGATCGAATCTACTGTAATTAAATGAATAAATTTTTAGATTATCTCTATGTAGCATGTTAATTTTTGTGCTAGAGTGTCGTGGTGCGTATTATATTGAACAACCTTTCCTGTCGCGCGGTAAGGTGCGTATTATATTGACGACAAATTTTTAAAAATATGTTCCCGATCGGTGCACATTATATTAAACATGTTTTACGAGACATAACTAAAATTTTGTATTTTTGGATTGTCTTGCACTGCATATTATAATTAACACTAGCGTACCACCCGTCAAAAATTACGGAAGTTTTCAGCTGAAATCTATTTATTTTATAAAAAAAGCACTTTTTTTAGGGGGCCTACGGCGCCGACCTTTTCAAAAGCCCAACTAACTTGTCCTTGTTTGCAAATTATATTGTTTAATCTCTTTTAGTTATGTCTCGTTTATAAAGGATTAAGTCAAATACTTTGTTTTTTACGGGTTTTTTAACTTAAAAACCAAAATTTAGCCCTGGGCCAGAAAATTGAGGTTGTCAAAAAATGTTGTTGCCACCCAGCCCATATCTAGAAGACTAACCACACAAATGTTGTTGCCACCCAGCCCATATCTAGAAGACTAACCACACAAATGTTGTTGCCACCCAGCCCATATCTAGAAGACTAACCACACAAATGTTGTTGCCACCCAGCCCATATCTAGAACACTAACCACACAAATGTTGTTGCCACCCAGCCCTGATCTAGAAGACTAACCACACACATGTTGTGTAATTTTATACACTCCAGTCTCAAGGATGAGCGGAGGTTCGAGTTGATGATGTTGTGTACATAATAATATTGTGTAGAACCGGAGCCGTCACGCCACCACTTTC
Source organism: Ampullaceana balthica (assembly GCA_944989445.1). Classification (NCBI taxonomy): domain Eukaryota; kingdom Metazoa; phylum Mollusca; class Gastropoda; family Lymnaeidae; genus Ampullaceana; species Ampullaceana balthica. The sequence goes on along the minus strand of CALYLW010000902.1, from coordinate 49,422 downwards.
CCGTTTCAACGTTATTTCACCCATATCAGCATTGTGGGGACCCCCCCCCAATACACAATAGACCTCTTCCAAAAAAATTGCATTGCCCTCTAAACCGTTTCGGTCAGTTGAGTTGAACGCACTAAGTAAGGGTCCTTTCTCGTCTCGTTTAATTTTTAATCTTTCGTTGTGTGTGTGAGCCAATCTGACCCCTCCCCCCCCACAAGTACCCACCCAGTTACGCCACTGAGTGTGACCCACTTACACATCCATTGTTAGTGACTTAATCACAGCTGGCGTGCCCGACATTTCCTGACGCCTGGGTTTGTAATAGACCCGTGCTACTTCTTATCGTGGTATTTTGGGGAGGGGGCAGGGGGGGCAAAGGTGGAGGATGGTACTAGTTGTTTTTTTTGGGGGGGGGGTGTGCGTTGTACCCAGGACGGTTTGACTTGTGGAAACACGCTGACGTATCATGTACTTTGGTCGTGCAGCAGTGGCGGGGCTGTGGGGGGGGGGCGGCTGCTCCGGGTTCAAATATTATCGGGATGCGCACAATTGTTAAGGCCCATCTGGAGGAATGGGCCGCTGTCTGCCCGCAGGCCACAAGTCAGGGGCGAATCGTGGTCACCTTGCCCCAGGACGCTGGCAACCCACACTACGCCACTGATCTGCAGGATGAGCAGTGGGCCAGGTCATGAGCCCGATATGTCAATACAGAGTTTCAAGGCCAGGTGTGTTCATGGCGCCTCTTATTTCCGCACCTTAATACAAAAACAGGAACACACGTTTAATCCATTCTTACTGTTTGATTTTCAGTTATAAAATATTTATAAAGTAATTGCATTGGTCTTCTTTTCAAACTACAAGGCGAGAGGATGGAAGAACGAAGAGCAAAGTGATTCTAACTTGGAAATACTAAATACAACACAAAGATAACCTCATACAACCCTTAATTAGATAGGGATAAAGACACTTTTCTTATTCCGTATGCAAGAGCGAACACATACAAATTCTTGTTCTTCCCTGGTCAATTCGGGACGTGGAATGGGTTACCTGACCAAACCAGGAAAACCAACACTTTATCAACATTTAAAACTCTTATAAAAATGCAAGATCATTGACTGAAACCATGGATAAGCGTAGGACGCAATAATCTTCTGTCTTCTGCACAGAAGGAGGGTCGGTAATAGATTAGACAAGGTGTACTGCTACCATTTATAGCTGTCGCGTACTGTCTTCAGCAACTTGAATGTTGATCATTCTCGCACCTGCCCGTGTTGAGTTGAGGGTTCGCGGCGCTTGTTTTGTATTGAAGAGGATACTGAAAGGGCTGCTGGGCGACGAGGGTATCGGGAAACAAACGGTTGGAAGGGCGCGGAGGGGGGGGGGACGACAGTTAGCACCAGGGTGTCCAGTGTAGCAGCGTCAAAGTCTTCCCTTTTGGAGGCTTGTTCCAGTCTCAGGTCGTCCTCTGGCAGGAGTGAGCAGCACCTGGGTTCAATGTTCCCTCTTAAGGTTCCTTGTTCCGTGTGAAAGAATGACAAACTCGTTTGGTGAATTGCACGGCATCCATATTTGTTGTTGTCCAAAATTTCATAACCCACAAATTGAGGTACTATATTGTCCTTATCAAAATTTGCCGCACGGGTATTCTAAGCTTAAGCTGCTGCACGGGATTGGTCAGAAGTTTGCGCGGCGGCGCAGCTTGAAGAGAACATTCTCTGTGTTATGTTCATTACTAGCACCTGTGTTGTGCTCACGTGCAGCCCTTTGTGTTGTGTTCACGTGCAGCCCTCTGTGTCGTGTTCACGTGCAGCCCTCTTTGTTGTGCTCACGTGCAGCCCTCTGTGTTGTGTTCACGTGCAGCCCTCTGTGTCGTATTCACGTGCAGCCCTCTGTGTTGTGCTCACGTGCAGCCCTCTGTGTTGTGCTCACGTGCAGCCCTCTGTGTTGTGTTCACGTGCAGCCCTCTGTGTCGTGTTCACGTGCAGCCCTCTGTGTTGTGCTCACGTGCAGCCCTCTGTGTTGTGTTCACGTGCAGCCCTCTGTGTCGTGTTCACGTGCAGCCCTCTGTGTCGTGTTCACGTGCAGCCCTCTGTGTCGTGTTCACGTGCAGCCCTCTGTGTCGTGTTCACGTGCAGCCCTCTGTGTTGTGCTCACGTGCAGCCCTCTGTGTTGTGCTCACGTGCAGCCCTCTGTGTTGTGCTCACGTGCAGCCCTCTGTGTTGTGTTCACGTGCAGCCCTCTGTGTCGTGTTCACGTTCAGCCCTCTGTGTTGTGCTCACGTGCAGCCCTCTGTGTTGTGCTCACGTGCAGCCCTCTGTGTTGTGTTCACGTGCAGCCCTCTGTGTCGTGTTCACGTGCAGCCCTCTGTGTTGTGCTCACGTGCAGCCCTCTGTGTTGTGTTCACGTGCAGCCCTCTGTGTCGTGTTCACGTGCAGCCCTCTGTGTCGTGTTCACGTGCAGCCCTCTGTGTTGTGCTCACGTGCAGCCCTCTGTGTCGTGTCCATTCTGTTATAAGCTGGAACTGCATAGCGATGGGAGGGGATTTGGGGGGGGGGTCGAGTTTCTGTTCTCAACCCAGCATGTTTGTTCTTTGTTTGTTGTTGATGAGCCTTCACGAGGGCATCCGCCGATCATCGTCGACGTCAGCGATCCCTCCAAGGGCATAGGCGTAGGCCACATACGAGAGTCCTCCAGGCATCCCTATCCTGGGCCAGCCTCTCTAGGCTCTTCCAATCATGACCAGCTCTATTGATGTCTGCCTCCAATATCTCGGCGCCAACATGAATACAGGAAGATATTCATGACACGCGCTCCATTACCATTGTTCCTTATAACGTTTGTTGGTCAATATGCACACATATTAAACTCGCCTGCAAAGTTTTACTGCATTTATTTCTTTTCTGTGCAAATGTTGCATCCCGCAAATACTAATACACATCACATTTTGTAGCGCCCTAATTCTTAACTTGCTGCGCGGCGTCGGTCAGATCGTTGCTCAGCCACGCAGCTTAAGGGGAACGGTGTTCATAACACAATCGCGATAGTTATAATTTTTCCAATGCTTCGCCTCGGCACGCACTTGTCAGTTGAAGAGTTGTGGCAGAATTTATAACGTTGATACACACTTTACAATGGGGTAGTGAGGCTCAGTCAAGAGATGGTGTTTGGATAAAGTAGGCCCCGCGTAGGAAAAACACAGAATGGTATTCGTGTCTGGTTGAGTGAGGGTTGAGCAACGCTATGTCACAACAGCAGGGTAGTGCCCCGCTCCCCCAGCGGTGCCCCCAATGAGAGGTGTTGGCTTGTTAGTAGGTCCTGTGCTATCAGACGGAGTCCTGTAGTCATTTCTGTACCCGACCCATGATAGCAGTGTCCCAGACATTTTTGTAATTCTTAAGTCCAAGTTATGTCACCGCTAGATATTCTTGGTCCTTGTAACGTCCAAGTTATGGCACCAATAGTACTATAAGGGTAATCGACCTTGACCTTTCAATCGTACTGAACTGCGCGGCGCTCAACCGCCTATTTTAAACATTGACCCACAACTGACTGTTTGAAACATTGACACACAACCGCCTGTTTGAAACATTGACACACAACCGCCTGTTTGAAACATTGACACATAACTGCGTGTTTGAAACATTGACACACGGCCTGTTTTAAACATTGACACACAACTGCGCGTTTGAAACATTGACACACAACGGCCTGTTTGAAACATTGACACACAACCGCCTGTTTGAAACATTGACACACAACCGCCTGTTTGAAACATTGACACACAAACGAATAAGTAATATGTAAAAAAATATTTTTTTAAAAAGGACACGCTTTTATTTACAAACATTTACAGACTGAAACGCGCTGATCTCCCCTTGCCCTTGATGTAAACACGGGAATTTGGTAAACGAGGGCTGGAGTGAAACCAGTGAGCCGTGGAGGTCAGCTCTAGCAGACGACTATACATTCTAAATAGTGATAAATAGAGATAAACTAAAAATTGATTAATTTAATTACGGTACATTCGATCGATCTGAAATTTTGATACAATGCATTGTCATCCAAGATCTATCTGTGGTAAAAGTTTGAGATCTCTAGGACCATCAGAAGTGGTTTAATTTTACGTTTCAAGATTTGAAGGAGGGATGGATGGATGGATGCAACATACAAACAGTGTGACATAAATAAAAGGTGTAATAAAATCAGCTGAGTTATGACATCAGATCTGGGGCGACCTCTTTCATCTTCCCTTCGCGGAGGAAACTTCTGGAAATGTTGGTCCAATTGGGTGGGGCGGAGGTAGTTAGCTTTTAGATTTCGGGGACAATCGTTATCACTCAGTACACGTGGACGTGAGAACACAACAGTCGGAGAGAATGCTCTCCTGCCGCTCCCCCCCCTTTTTTTCCCCCTCTGGTTTTATTTGGGTTTGGTTTCGCTTGCTCTTAATTGACGAAGTAATGACATTAAATACACAGTTATTCACCGGCCTTCTTGGACCAGGGTTCGGCAACCTCTTGATACGGAATAGCCAAAAGTTACAATGTACAAAATTTGTCAGTTTTTCAATAGCCTCCAACATGAGTTGTGGAGATAAAATCCTATAATTATTGATGATACATTGTATTTGCGCATGGGGAACTGGAGAACCGCATCTTGACATCAAAGAGCCGGATGCGGCCCGCGAGCCGCAGATTTGCAGGTTGCCGACCCCTGGCTTAGACTAACGTTTAGAGTTTAAAAGCTGTGGAGAAGATGGCGACATAGAGATGGTATTGTGCTATGTAGGAGTTTAACACACAGTAGTAACAAGTTGTGCAGAAGTTTAACACACAGTAACAAGTTGTGCATGAGTTTAAGACACAGTAACAAGTTGTGCATGAGTTTAAGACACAGTAACAAGTTGTGCAGAAGTTTAACACACAGTAACAAGTTGTGCATGAGTTTAAGACACAGTAACAAGTTGTGCATGAGTTTAAGACACAGCAACAAGTTGTGCAGGAGTTTAAGACACAGTAACAAGTTGTGCAGGAGTTTAAGACACAGTAACAAGTTGTGCATGAGTTTAACACACAGTAACAAGTTGTGCAGGAGTTTAAGACACAGTAACAAGTTGTGCAGGAGTTTAAGACACAGTAACAAGTTGTGCATGAGTTTAAGACACAGTAACAAGTTGTGCAGAAGTTTAACACACAGTAACAAGTTGTGCAGAAGTTTAACACACAGTAACAAGTTGTGCATGAGTTTAAGACACAGTAACAAGTTGTGCAGGAGTTTAAGACACAGCAACAAGTTGTGCAGGAGTTTAAGACACAGTAACAAGTTGTGCAGAAGTTTAACACACAGTAACAAGTTGTACATGAGTTTAAGACACAGTAACAAGTTGTGCATGAGTTTAACACACAGTAACAAGTTGTGCAGAAGTTTAACACACAGTAACAAGTTGTGCATGAGTTTAAGACACAGTAACAAGTTGTGCAGGAGTTTAAGACACAGCAACAAGTTGTGCAGGAGTTTAAGACACAGTAACAAGTTGTGCAGAAGTTTAACACACAGCAACAAGTTGTGCAGGAGTTTAACACACAGCAACAAGTTGTGCAGGAGTTTAACACACAGCAACAAGCTGTGCAGGAGTTTGACACACAGCAACAAGTTTGTGCAGGAGTTTAAGACACAGTAACAAGTTGTGCAGGAGTTTAAGACACAGTAACAAGTTGTGCAGAAGACGGGGGCCTGACGGGGGCGAGTTACCAGATGTGACAAAACTTTTTTCAGACCATCAATTCTTCCCCGTGAGCCGAGCCGTCGTTTCAGTTAGAGCAACTCTTGTTGTGTTTGAACAAACCCTGACCTCGTTTCCCCAGATACGAGCCCCGAAACGATGTAACGAGTTTTGTGTCGAAGGTCAACCACCTACAGCGATAGAAATGGTGGCGTGAGTGAGCAGGGGCTGCACCGCTGTGAGTGCACAAAGTAGGGCAAAGTGTCGCACGCATTTTCTAAATACTGACAGGAAAGAATAAAGCGCACGAGAAAAGAACGACTCAGGGAAACAGATTTAACCAGAGCCTTTAAACACATATGTTAATTTTTGGGATTTTAAACCCCATTCTATGACCTGAGGGTAGATACCCATACATGTGTCTATGAGCTGAGGGTAGTGACAGTCTAAAAATAAAGCTCAAATTTATTGTTTTCATTTCACAATTTGTTTGTGTATTTTGTATTTTATGTGTCTATGACCTGAGCGTAGATACCCATACATGCGTCTATGACCTGAGGGTACATACCCAATTACCCATACATGCGTCTATGACCTGAGGGTAGATACCCATACATGTGTCTATGACCTGAGGGTACATACCCATAGTGACCCATACATGTGTCTATGACCTGGTGCCAAATAACTAATTATGTCCTGATGGTAAATACATATGTCTATGATGTGGTGGCAGATACCTACATATGTCTATGATGTGATGGCAGATACCTACATATGTCTATGACCTGATGGCAGATACCTACATATGTCTATGATGCAGGGTTGTTAATATTGCAATATTGTATTGGTATTGGTAGTATTGCCAATACGTTTTTAAGTATTGGGACGATATTGCAATACTTCTTGAAATTTGATATTGGTATTGGTATTGTCAATAATTATTTTTGATATTGGTATTGATTTTTAACCAATACTAAAAGCAATATTCAATAAATTCTCTACAACATTGGTTGTGAATAAAGCTGAATATAATAAATTTTTCTTTGGTGTCGCCATCTTGCGAGTGACATTGCCAAACAATTTTTGAATGAGACTGATCAATGAAATGAATGATAATAGAAATCAAATCATATATGATATCTTTGGCAATGAGCATTGACCAGTGACTTACCAAGGCTCGATTAAGGCTTAGGCACTTTAGGCACCGTGCCTAGGGCCTACAAACAAAAATAAGGCCAAACAAAGAATTATTTTTTTTTGGATATAATATTAAATTTGTTGTAATTAGAATTATTTTTAGTAACGTGAATGCGTCGTTCTATTTCGTTCATAACTTTTCAATGATTGCGCATATTATGGACTGATAGGTAATACTTTCAAGATCTTGATGCCACTTTTTTCTTTGGTCAATATTTTCTTTCCGATTTCCTTTTACAGAATTTCTTGCTTGAAAGTGACTCAAGTTAATGTTTTGTTTCATCCAATGCCAATGTAGAAAGATTTTAGATATAACTCATGAATTTAAATTTTAAATTAAAATGTAATTATTAATAACGGTAAAACTGCTTTATCTGACGATGTTAATATTCATGAAAATTAACACTTCAGACAGTATTGCATCATTGGATGCCTATCCACATATCCGTAAAATATAAATAGACCTGAATACAGTACTTCCTTCAAGCGCTGCTGTTGAAAGGTTTTTTTCATTAGGAGGACGAGTATTTTCCCCTCTTCGTTCACGACTGAGCAGTGCGCATTTTGAAATGGTTACTTTTCTTCGCCTGGCTAAGTGGTAACGGCCAAATAGGTGGCGTTACCCTGTGAACTCTACTAAAATTCATCGTTCATCGTTAGTTTTCCAGATGTGATGCAATCCACTGACTCGGTCTGACTGTTTTTACTGTAGTATGATGTTTAACTGTTTATGTATCATTTGCTTTTCTATGACAGTCATTTGCTTCATTCATCCATTCATTCATCCATCCATCCATTCATTCATTCACAATATGTGTACAGTATACATATTAAAAATCTTGTTGCTTAAGGACGTTAAGGTATGCCGACTTATTTAATATGTTGTCATAGACTTTTGAATGCTTTGAGGAAAACTGATGAAGCAAGTGTTGACTATTGAACAAAATTTGGTTAAAAATACATTGTCTACATTAGCCAAAAATGTTGTTATCGTTTATCGAAGTAAGTGATATAGAGGGATGAATTACGTATTTGCGTTTTATTCGTCGAATGACCCAAATATTGGTATTGGTAAGGCAATAATAAATAAATATTGGTATTGGTATTGCAATACTGGTTCTAAAATTGTATTGGTATTGGTATTGCCAATAGATTTTACAAGCAGTATTGGTATTGGTATTGCCAATAATTTTTTTTAGTATTGTTAACAACCCTGCTATGATGTAATGGCAGATACCTACATATGTCTATGACCTGATGGCAGATACCTGTTCGTTCGTCCGTCGATACGACGAGGACCACTCTAGTCATCCGAGGGTTTTCTGTGCGTGCGCAGATGGCTGATTAGGCCGATCCTTGCACGAAAGGTTCGGGAACAGAAGGGACAGGGGGCGAGTGCGACATCTCCTGGAGGGTTGACAGCATGGGCCTTTCGGGCTTGCCTCTTCTTTTCTGCGGCGGTAATCCGGTTTGCCTCGCATGACCTGGCACCTTCGTGGATGGAAGAGCGCCAGGTGGATCGGTCCATTGCAGCTCGTTCCCACGTGTCTGGATTTATGGCAAACGCTTTCATTGAGGCTTTCAGTGTGTCTTTGAAGCGTTTCTTTTGCCCACCGTGGGACCGCTGGCCATACTGGAGCTCACCATAGAAGATTCTCTTTGGCAGTCTCTCGTCTGGCATTCGGACAACGTGCCCTGCCCAGCGAAGCTGGGACTGCATCAGGAGGGTGAAGATGCTGGGGAGACCTGCCTTGGTCAGTACCACTGTGTCTGGAATTTTGTTCTGCCACTTTATGCCGAGAATCTTCCTGAGGCAGATACCTACATATGTCTATGATGTGATGGCAGGTACCTACATATGTCTATGATGTGATGGCAGATACCTACATATGTCTATGACCTGATGGCAGATACCTACATATGTCTATGACCTGATGGCAGATACCTACATATATCTATGATGTGATTGCAGATACCTACATATGTCTATGACCTGATGGCAGATACCTACATATGTCTATGACCTGATGGTAGATACCTACATATGTGTATGACCTGATGGCAGATACCTACATATGTCTATGACCTAATGGCAGATACCTACATATGTGTATGATGTGATGGCAGATACCTACATATGTCTATGATGTGATGGCAGATACCTAAATGTGTCTTAGACCTGATGGCAGATACCTACATATGTCTATGACCAGAGGGCAGATACCTACATATGTCTATGACCTAATGGCAGATACCTAAATATGTCTAGGACATTATTGCAGATATTTAATTTGTCGAAGACCTACTGTTCAAAGACTCAAGGATCTCACGATAGACACCCCAGCCGTACCTATCTATCAGAAATCTCTAATGAGAACGGAGCATTGCCCCAACAACTCCGACTTCAACAGACCACTGCAGGGACCAGAACTTCCGGCATTGCAGCCTAGCCACTGAAACAGTAGTGCACCTGTTGACTTCCTGTTGATCCGCGCTGGACATAGCCAGGGAGGCGAGTGAGTTGTACGGCACTGTCCAGCAGATGGAGAAGGCTGCACAGGTCTTAACCAGAACTTTAAGAGCGTAACCTCAAAGCTTTCAGAACATGAGACTAGAACACACAGAACCCACATTCTGGCACCGACTTACTTCTGAGAAAAAAATTAAAACTATTAGCCGTTTGAGACCAAGCTTTTTTTATTTTGGCTTTGAAAGTTTACAAAGCCACCGGGCCACCGCCACATGTATTGAGTCTTGTTACGAGAAGCCCCAACACAATCTTCTCTATGAGGTCGTTGACAGGCCTCAAATTTCAGATAACAAGTGGGCCAGGAGCCGTGACATGGCCAGATAACGGGGGAGAGGGGGGTGGGGTCTGAAGGCCAAATCACTCTGATCGGTGCGGCATGCGGTCAGGGTCCGGCAGACGTTGACCTTGCGCCCTAAATCCCAAAAGCAGTCAGAGAATGAAAGTGACCAGATGACATGGCCGGTCTCTGCATGGGTGCCCTCAGTGCGATCAGCGGGCAGAAAATGAAAGTGACCATTACATGGCCGGTCTCTAAGGCTCAGTATGGGCTCCAGACTTTATGCTCGCCTTGTGCTGCTGTTGTGTCTGTAGGTCAGACCTAATGCCCGCCTAGTACTGTTTGGTCTAAAGGTCATACCTTATGCCCGCCTAGTACTGTTGGGTCTATAGGTCAGACCTAATGCCCGCCTAGTACTGTTGGGTCTATAGGTCAGACCTTATGCCCGGCTAGTGCTGTTAGGTCTATAGGTCAGACCTTATGCTCGCCTAGTGCTGTTGTTGTGTCTATAGGTCAGACCTAATGCCCGGCTAGTGCTGTTGACAATAACCCACACTACTGTACCGACGGCTGTTTTGTATTTCCGATTGGCTGTTAAGTTAATGTGCGTAATTTGTTTTGAAAATCAAACATTCAAGGATAATTTAATAAATGACCTTTTCCGAAAGAAAGCCCCCACAAATGAAACAATGTAAAAAATGAAAGGAATATTAGTAATTAAAATTAAGAAATCAGACTTGATACAAAGATGTATTGTTTTTTAAAGAAAAGAAAAACCAAACAAACAAAAGGACAAAAATATATTTCTATCGTATATATATATGAATCGACATATACGATCCAAAACATGAGCTACATATTTTAAAAAAAAAGAAGAAAAAAAATATTTTTAACCCTGGTGACCAACCATTATGAAATAATTTTTTTTAAAAAAGGTATTATCTTCACGTTACTCGCCGTATCTTCACGTTACTCGCAGTCTCTTCACGTTACTCGCCGTATCTTCACGTTACTCGCCGTATCTTCACGTTACTCGCCGTATCTTCACGTTACTCGCCGTATCTTCACGTTACTTGCAGTCTCTTCACGTTACTCGCCGTATCTTCACGTTACTCGCCGTATCTTCACGTTACTCGCCGTATCTTCACGTTACTCGCCGTATCTTCACGTTACTCGCCGTATCTTCACGTTACTCGCAGTCTCTTCACGTTACTCGCCGTATCTTCACGTTACTCGCCGTATCTTCACGTTACTCGCCGTATCTTCACGTTACTCGCCGTATCTTCACGTTACTCGCAGTCTCTTCACGTTACTCGCCGTATCTTCACGTTACTCGCCGTATCTTCACGTTACTCGCCGTATCTTCACGTTACTCGCAGTCTCTTCACGTTACTCGCCGTATCTTCACGTTACTCGCCGTATCTTCACGTTACTCGCCGTATCTTCACGTTACTCGCAGTCTCTTCACGTTACTCGCCGTATGTTCACACATGCTCCATTGCGCTCATCGCCTCCCATCACAGGATTCTGTATCCAGATAAACTCGGCTTTGTGCCCCTCAGAGACAGTGTTGATAAGCTTGCTAATAAACTCGGATTTGTGCCCCTCAGAGACAGTGTTGATACGCTTGCTAATAAACTCGGCTTTGTGCCCCTCAGAGACAGTGTTGATACGCTTGCTAATAAACTCGGCTTTGTGCCCCTCAGAGACAGTGTTGATACGCTTGCTAATAAACTCGGCTTTGTGCCCCTCAGAGACAGTGTTGATACGCTTGCTAATAAACTCGGCTTTGTGCCCCTCAGAGACAGTGTTGATACGCTTGCTAATAAACTCGGCTTTGTGCCCCTCAGAGACAGTGTTGATACGCTTGCTAATAAACTCGGCTTTGTGCCCCTCAGAGACAGTGTTGATACGCTTGCTAATAAACTCGGCTTTGTGCCCCTCAGAGACAGTGTTGATACGCTTGCTAATAAACTCGGCTTTGTGCCCCTCAGAGACAGTGTTGATACGCTTGCTAACCGGGGAATGAAGGGGAAATGAGTCACATTATTATCTGTCCCCTTTAGGGGCATCGTTTATATTTATGGATTGAATCTTGAAACTTTTTGAGCCAATAATTTATTATTATTATCCTTTAAAATTTTTTTTAATACCGAGTACCCAGTCGTGGAAGACTGTGAACTTATGTATGGGTGTATGGTCCATGTTCACATATCCTTCACATTTGTCGAGATACGATCACTCGTAATATACAACGCATTTTTATACTGTAAATACATCTCTATCTCTCACTTTATATGTGCGCTCGTGTCGAGGCATGTATGCGTCTAGGTGTGTATGTGTTTTAGGTGCGTGCATGCGTCGAGGTGTACATGTGTGTCTAGGTGTGCTTGTGTATAGGTGTGTTTGTGTACAGGTGTGCATGTATGTGCACATATAAAGTATTGATAACTGTAAACCTGTGGTTGTAATGTCCAAGTCCTATATATGTGCAAGTACAACCGGTTGGGACCACAAGGTTCTCACTGATGTGTGTGCAGGTGTATATGTGTGCATGTAGAGTATATTGGTATCTGATTGCAACCTCAATTTCTGTTGTCATGTCTATAGATGTACAAGTACAACCAGTTGGGGCACAAGGTCCTCACTACTCTATGTGCATGTCTAGGTGTGCATGTTGAGTATATTATCTTATTGCCACCACAATGTCTGTTCTCATGTCTATAGATGTACAAGTACAACCAGTTGGGGCACAAGGTCCTCACTACTCTATGTGCATGTCTAGGTGTGCATGTTGAGTATATTATCTGATTGCCACCACAACGTCTGTTCTCATGTCTATAGATGTACAAGTACAACCAGTTGGGGCACAAGGTCCTCACTACTCTATGTGCATGTCTAGGTGTGCATGTTGAGTATATTATCTTATTGCCACCACAATGTCTGTTCTCATGTCTATAGATGTGCAAGTACAACCAGTTGGGGCCACAAGGTCCTCACTACTTTGCTCTCGGGGTTCAAAGTCCGGAAAAGATAGAGGTGGAGCAGCGCCAGCCAGGGAACACCACGCCCATTTTTGCACTGGTTTACACTGGCATCAAGTAAGTCGTTGATTCACGTACACCGTTTCAACCAGGTGTTAACTGAAAAAAAACAACAAAGCGGAGTCTAAAATGATTTTCCTGTGGGTTAGTACTTGTGTTTTAAGTGGTGTGAGACAGCCTTTTCCCCCGCCCCCCTCGCCGATCTGAGACTGCCCTTTTCCTGATGTGAGACTGCCCTTTTCCTGATATGTGCCTGCCCTTTTCCTGAGGTGAGACTGCCCTTTCCCTGATGTGAGACTGCCCTTTTCCTGATGTGAGACTGCCCTTTTCCTGATGTGAGACTGCCCTTTACTCAATGTGAGACTGCCCTTTTCCTGATATGTGCCTGCCCTTTTCCTGAGGTGAGACTGCCCTTTCCCTGATGTGAGACTGCCCTTTTCCTGAGGTGAGACTGCCCTTTCCCCGGCCCTTTCCCCGATGTGAGACTGCTTTTTCACAAATGCGAGACTGCCCTTTACCTAATGTGAGACTGCCCTTTCCCTGATGTGAGACTGCCCTTTCCCTGATGTGAGACTGCCCTTTCCCTGATGTGAGACTGCCCTTTCCCTGATGTGAGACTGCCCTTTCCCTGATGTGAGACTGCCCTTTACCCAATGTGAGACTGCCCTTTACCCAATGTGAGACTGCCCTTTACCCAATGTGAGACTGCCCTTTACCCAATGTGAGACTGCCCTTTACCCAATGTGAGACTGCCCTTTACCGAATGTGAGACTGCCCTTTACCCAATGTGAGACTGCCCTTTACCCAATGTGAGACTGCCCTTTACCCGATGTGAGACTGCCTTTTACCCAATGTGAGACTGTCCTTACCAGTTTCTTTTTTCTCTACCAAATCAGTTTTTGTTGATCTTTTACAGGTCGCTGCGCTTCTTCAAGTCAAGTGTAGAGTTGATTTGTGACCCTAAAAGGCAGGGTCCCGACGAGGCCCTCTTTAAAATGGTATTTGATAATGGCTTGGATAAACTGGTAGGTAACTGTTCATTCCACTTAATGTTGTTAAGACTTGCAGTTTCAAGGGCTTCAATAGATAGACTTGTCAGGTAGAGCAGACAGGTCAGTTCTTAGGGCGGACTGGTCAACTCTTACTGCGGACTGGTCAAATCTTAACAGTACAGAATGATCTTCTCTAAGTATGGAATTGTCGGGTCCGAGAAAGAGTATGCATTTATTGGTTCAGCTTGTTGGCAAAAGAGACCCTCCACATCTGTCCTGCTGAAAAGAAGTCCGTTACTGTGTGGCATGTGGGGTATCTTAGCCTGGGCTAGTGGCCATGAAGTCTGTTGACATGTGGAGTAGCTTACCCTGGGCTAGTGGCCATGAAGTCTGTTGACATGTGGAGTAGCTTACCCTGGGCTAGTGGCCATGAAGTCTGTTGACATGTGGAGTAGCTTACCCTGGGCTAGTGGCCATGAAGTCTGTTGACATGTGGAGTAGCTTACCCTGGGCTAGTGGCCATGAAGTCTGTTGACATGTGGAGTAGCTTAGCCTGGGCTAGTGGCCATGAAGTCTGTTGACATGTGGAGTAGCTTACCCTGGGCTAGTGGCCATGAAGTCTGTTGACATGTGGAGTAGCTTACCCTGGGCTAGTGGCCATGAAGTCTGTTGACATGTGGAGTAGCTACCCTGGGCTAGTGGCCATGAAGTCTGTTGACATGTAGAGTAGCTTACCCTGGGCTAGTGGCCATGAAGTCTGTTGACATGTGGAGTAGCTTACCCTGGGCTAGTGACCATGAAGTCTGTTGACATGTGGAGTAGCTTAGCCTGGGCTAGTGGCCATGAAGTCTGTTGACATGTGGAGTAGCTTACCCTGGGCTAGTGGCCATGAAGTCTGTTGACATGTGGAGTAGCTTACCCTGGGCTAGTGGCCATGAAGTCTGTTGACATGTGGAGTAGCTTAGCCTGGGCTAGTGGCCATGAAGTCTGTTGACATGTGGAGTAGCTTACCCTGGGCTAGTGGCCATGAAGTCTGTTGACATGTGGAGTAGCTTACCCTGGGCTAGTGGCCATGAAGTCTGTTGACATGTGGAGTAGCTACCCTGGGCTAGTGGCCATGAAGTCTGTTGACATGTAGAGTAGCTTACCCTGGGCTAGTGGCCATGAAGTCTGTTGACATGTGGAGTAGCTTACCCTGGGCTAGTGGCCATGAAGTCTGTTGACATGTGGAGTAGCTTAGCCTGGGCTATTGTCCTTTTTGGGCGAACTAAGATTTATTTACCCCCCCCCACTCCCGTCTTACACGAGAGAACCTCCTAAACATTCAGCTGCTCCAAAAACAAAAAGGCTTTTTCCAGGGGTGGTCAAGTCCACCCCCCTACTTCCCCAATACGTTCTTACCTGCAATGTCAGCTCTCTTGTCACACGCATCTCTGACCAGAATCTACAATACAATGTATATGAGTGGGAAGGCTGGGAAAGGGTGGGGCAAACGCTAGAGAGGGGGGGGGGCGGCGGCTAACAGACGGCCGGGGGGGGGCTGACGTTCGAGGGGGGGGGGCTAACAGACGGCCGGGGGAGGGGGGCTAACATCGGCCAGTTGCAGAGGCAGGTTTTTGACGCCCTTGGCAAATTTAATTTTGGCGCCCTTTATTTAAATTAAAATTTTAAAGTTTAGAGATTTAGCGGCGCCCTTTTGAACTGGCGCAGCCCGGCGCCCTTGACAACTGCCCCAATGCCAAGCCGTTGTTACGCCACTGGCCAGGGGGAGCTGACGGCCGGGGGGGGGCTAACAGATGGCCGGAGATGGGCAAACAGACCGCCAAGGTGTCTCAAAAGAATCGACCACTTTCAAATGTGATCATCAAAACACCACAGGGCGATCGGAACGAACAGCAGAGTATCTCCCTACCTCTCCCCATTTTCTCCCGCCCCCCCAAGATCTCTGGCCCGATAGTGCGAATGTCGGTTGAGATGACAAGTTGATCGGGTGGAGGGGTTGGGGGATGCGTCATGTATTTGAAAACCCATATTGCTGCTGGGGTAGGTCAGTCGCCCTGGTCGTGGTTGTAACAGTGTCAAGGCCATCGTCTGGTGGTAACGGGGCCTGAGTTATCAACGGGATGGGTGTGGGGGGGGGGCGCAGTGGGTGGAAGTGGTGTCTTGACCAGTGGTCATCTTGATATCGGCTTATTGTGCTTGTGCCTTTAAAATTTAGTCTTAACTTTTACGCCATATTTCCTGGGCTGGTTCCTTTAAAAAAAAATCTTTACCCTCACCTTCTGTCACTGTTGGTCTCTCTTGTGTCAGTTTCAGTCACTTATATGTCATTGTCACTGCTAGAGTGCTTTCCATGTTGCGGTCAATCTCATTTACTCTGTCATTGCTCGTCATATACGTGTCATAGATCACCGTAGGCGGCGCTGTTTTACGACGATATTTTGAGGGGCATTTGCGGTCATCTGCAGAGTTGACCAGTTGGAGTGTTGGCCGACAGAATCTGATGAAATAAGTAATCCACTGGCTACCCTGTGTGTTGAAGTTGAGCTGTATCAATAATTTATCATCCTTTCTTGTTTGACCTATTGAACCATCAACTCCAGAAAGAAAAAAAAAGGCTGCGTCAACTCTCCTTGTCTATACGCTTGACTGTTAACCGTTAAAATGTTAATCCGCCTCAGTGCTAACCGGTTGACTTTAAACGGGTGGACTGCTAACCATTAAAATGTTATCCGCCTCAGTGCTAACCGGTTGACTGTTAGCCGTTTGACTGTTAGCCGTTTGACTGCTAACCGAAGCCTGAATTATTAGTCTATCCACATATTTAAACATGCACTTTACCTAGGCATTCGATTTTGAAGTGATTTTTTTGGCCCTTAACAATAGTCAAATGTCTATTCCCACATTGACTCTATTAAACACATATTCGTACCTTGTCTCTATTTAACATCTATTCCTACCGTGACTCTATTAAACATCTATTCCTACCTTGACTCTATTAAACATCTATTTCTACCTTGACTCTATTAAACATCTATTTCTACCTTGACTCTATTAAAAATCTATTCCTACCTTGACTCTATTAAACATCTATCCCTACCTTGACTCTATTAAACATCTATTCCTACCTTGACTCTATTAAACATCTATTTCTACCTTGACTCTATTAAACATCTATTCCTACCTTGACTCTATTAAACATCTATTCCTACCTTGACTCTATTAAACATCTATTTCTACCTTGACTCTATTAAACATCTATTTCCCACCTTGTCTCTATTAAACATCTATTCTAACCAATGCCCTCAGGGTGCGGAACTTCACCATCAGTGCTGCTGTGTGGGCGGCTGTCCCTACAACAGAACAGACCCCGAGGACAAGGAAGGTAAGTCAATCTGTTCACAGGATAAACTCAGAACGGACCCCCCCCCCACAAACACAACAACAACAAAAAACAAACACACACAAAAAAAATACTTACCAGCAACTCTAACACAAACCCATCATATCCCAGGACGGACCAAATGCCCCAAACTACCAGCAACTCTAACACTAACCCATCATATCCCAGGACGGACCAAATGCCTCAAACTACCAGCAACTCTAACACTAACCCATCATATCCCAGGATGGACCAAATGCCTCTAACTACCAGCAACTCTAACACTAACCCATCATATCCCAGGACGGACCAAATGCACCAAACTACCAGCAACTCTAACACTAACCCATCATATCCCAGGACGGACCAAATGCCTCAAACTACCAGCAACTCTAATACTAACCCATCATATCCCAGGATGGACCAAATGCCTCAAACTACCAGCAACTCTAACACTAACCCATCATATCCCAGGACGGGCCAAATGCCTCAAACTACCAGCAACTCTAACACTAACCCATCATATCCCAGGACGGACCAAATGCCCCAAACTACCAGCAACTCTAACACTAACCCATCATATCCCAGGACGGACCAAATGCCTCAAACTACCAGCAACTCTAACACTAACCCATCATTTCACAGGACGGACCAAATGCCCCAAACTACCAGCAACTCTAACACTAACCCATCATATCCCAGGACGGACCAAATGCCCCAAACTACCAGCAACTCTAACACTAACCCATCATATCCCAGGATGGACCAAATGCCCCAAACTACCAGCAACTCTAACACAAACCCATCATATCCCAGGACGGACCAAATGCCCCAAACTACCAGCAACTCTAACACTAACCCATCATATCCCAGGACGGACCAAATGCCCCAAACTACCAGCAACTCTAACACTAACCCATCATATCCCAGGATGGACCAAATGCCCCAAACTACCAGCAACTCTAACACTAACCCATCATATCACAGGACGGACCAAATGCCTCAAACTACCAGCAACTCTAACACTAACCCATCATATCCCAGGACGGACCAAATGCCTCAAACTACCAGCAACTCTAGCACTAACCCATCATATCCCAGGACGGACCAAATGCCTCAAACTACCAGCAACTCTAACACTAACCCATCATATCCCAGGACGGACCAAATGCCCCAAACTACCAGCAACTCTAACACTAACCCATCATATCCCAGGACGGACTAAATGCCTCAAACTACCAGCAACTCTAACACTAACCCATCATATCCCAGGACGGACCAAATGCCCCAAACTACCAGCAACTCTAACACTAACCCATCATATCCCAGGACGGACCAAATGCCTCAAACTACCAGCAACTCTAACACTAACCCATCATATCCCAGGACGGACCAAATGCCTCAAACTACCAGCAACTCTAACACTAACCCATCATATCACAGGACGGGCCAAATGCCTCAAACTACCAGCAACTCTAACACTAACCGAAAACATATTCAAGGACGCGCCGAATCCACAGCTACTAGCGCCTATAACTATATCTCAAAATTATCCCATGACGCGCCTAAGCCAGAGCTAGTGGAAACGCCTGGACATCCATGTATTCTCAAGCCACTGAAGGGCGTGATCTTCCACCCTAGTTTGTTAGTCAGTGATCAGTTGAGGCCAATGAGGTGAACCAGTATCTAGAGTTATTACATGGGGTGGTCTCATGTATTTTTCGCCCCCTGACACGACCACCCTTCCCCACCTCCGTGTTTGTCACAATTACTGCCTTCCAAAACAATAAAATATAAACAGGGTGCCACCTTGCGCCATTCCGTTCCAGTTTGAGGTCCACTGATTCCCTTCTTCATTTGCCTTTGGACCCAAGATGGCGATGATTCTTGAAGCTGTTTTCTCCAAGGAAGTAGGTTTCCTGTTTTTGCCAGTCGTCTATATCCGATGATTTACGACATGACAGATGCTGTGCTTCTGTGACCCCGTACTCTGATAAATCTGGTTATAAATCTCAGGGCATGTTTGCTGTTTTAAGGGGTCTTGGTTTTTTGGATAGAGCCTCGCCACCCTTATGTATCTCCATGTCGACCCCTGATATCTCCATGTCGACCCCTGATATCTCCATGTCGACCCCTGATATCTCAATGTCAACCCGTGATATCTCCATGTCGACCCCTGATATCTCCATGTCGACCCGTGATATCTCCATGTCGACCCCTGATATCTCCATGTCGACCCCGTGATATCTCCATGTCGACCCCTGATATCTCCATGTCGACCCCTGGTATCTCCATGTCAACCCCTGATATCTTAATCTCAACCCCTGATATATCCATGTCAACCCCTGATATATCCATGTCAATCTGATATATCCATGTCAACCCCTGATATCTCAATTTCAACCCCTGATATCTCAATCTCAACCCCTGATATCTCAATCTCAACCCCTGATATCTCAATCTCAACCCCTGATATCTCAATCTCAACCCCTGATATCTCAATCTCAACCCCTGATATCTCAATCTCAACCCCTGATATCTCAATCTCAGCCCCTGATATCTCAATCTCAACCCATTAAATCTCCTTTTGTTTCCTCACATCCCCTTGCCATTAGCTCCTATTTGATGAAGAAGAAAAAAAACTGAACCCTCCCCCCCCCTAATATTCTTCTCTATTTATGGCTGTTAATTACTTTTGAAAACGATCAAATATCGGAAAGATGAGAAGAGGGGTTTGTTTTCAGAACACTGCTGCGTTTATGTTACGCCATGGGCATCCCTTGATGACGCCATCCCGCGATTTTATTGATCTATAAACTCTCAGTCCCGATTTCTCCCCGCAGCACTGAACGAACAAACAAACAAGGACGCGTGATTGGTTTAATGTGATCCCATTAAGACTTCCTTCCAGACGTTGGTGACAATGGATGGCCCGGGTAACTGACCGCACGCGCACCGAGACAGCGACGTCGGGTATGATGGAATCACTGGCGGGGCGCAACAAAAGATCTCGAAGATGTAATCCCCGGCGAGGTTGGGCGGACAAAGATATCGTCGTGGCCGGAATGAAACAGTGGGAGCGGCGACGTTGCGGGAAAACAATTAGGAATGGCCAAACTTCCATCTTCCCTGCGTCTCTAAGGCTGCATATAGACTGAGAGAACAAAAGCGGCCAGCTGCTCACCCTGCTGTTTGGGGAGAAGTCGAGAACGTCTCACTCTTAGGTCTCGCCTATAGATCGTGGCTTGTGGCTTTGGTGTCGCAACCGTTGCTGGCACCGGATGGGTCTCATTTAGGCCGGTAGGGTTGGGGAGGGGGGGGGAGGGTTGCACAAAAGTCGCTGACGAGTGAAGGAGAGACTAGAGTCACCCAGATACATTCTCTTGTTAACCTATACCTTACTTCACCTGTATGTACGTACTCGTGTCTTGTAGGCTGGATATGTCGTTTATCATGTTTTACCCAGGAGTTGACATAAGTTTGAGAGCAGGTCACGTGCCGATAAAGTAACAGTCTTTCAAGACCCCCCAGAGGTCGTCGTCTTGCCTTTATTCCCATCGATCACTGATCGCCCGGCTGATCTCCCTTATAGTTCTGGAAATCCCCGGAAGTCCCCCACGGGAAGTGGCCCGAGAAATCCCCAAGAGAGCTGACCAATCCGATTCGTCCTGTCTTGAACGGCGGATCCTATCAATGGGCGATTTATTTGCCCAGCGACTCTTTTTAATTAATAACGTTGCTCTATTTAATTAAATAACGTTGAGCGCACGGCTCTCGTGGGGGCCGTCCACTGTACAGTTCCGTAATGGAATGAAGTAACTAGGACTAACAAGTCTATATATGACGTCATGTGATTTTGGCCGATTTCGGGTCACACGTCGTCACAAAGAGTTAAACCCCCATATAATATGACGTCATAAAGCTTAGCGCGGCGCCCCCCCCCCATAAAAGCCGTATTTTTTATTTGAAAATTAGCGTGTTTCAAATTATTATTTTTTTCATTCAAGTATGTATTTAAGTGTAATTCTGCACTTAAATATCGTAACACGCGCGAAGCCATGCAAAACGTCATTAAATAAAGTGTAATCAATCAAATATATAAGTTGAACTTTTATTTTAAGTTGCGCGTTTTGATGTGATGTCACAGTTCTTAAACACTACCCCTCTCCCTCGTCACACATCGCCAAAAAATGTGTGACCCCCTCCCCCCATCCCTAGGTGCGTGACATCATTTATGGACGGCCCCTAAGCTTACAAAAAAAAGGTGTACTTCCGACACCTAGTACTTATACACATCAAATTTTATTCTTCATTTTACATACATAACTACACTAATTAAAATTAAAATCTGATTTAATTATGCGAGTAAATACAGCTGAAGTTATTATTGGATATAAGCAGTGAAATGAGCGCAGATGTGGATATGGATGTACACCAGTTCGAGGATAAAGGCGGAAAGCCATGGATAGCTCCGAATGGAAAGATGTGGTGGAGCAGGCCAGGGCCCTGCATGTGCTGGAGCGCCACTGATGATGATGATGAAGTTTCTACTTGTTTACTAGTGTCGTGTTTTAGGGGTCGCTGCACTAGACACGTCTCATAAAACATGCGTGCCTTCATCCGAGTTTGAGACCCCCTGTGTTAGCGAGACAGTGCCATTAACAAAATTATCTGAGCGAAAGCGCCGAGCAGACTTGGGTCTGGCCTCTTGCCCCTGTTCGCCATTATATAAGATGTGCTCACCGAGGTGTGGGACGTTGGACGATCGTAACTGCTGTGATGCCATTTTGAGAGTGTGGCCTTTGTTTGAGAACCACTCGTGCGGTGGTGAAGATGCCGCCATGACCAATGGCGATTATATCACGGTAAATAACTGTTGGCGCAGTGTGCAGCTTGTCGTGTCACTGTCACCATACATAAACAAGAAAGCTGACGGTTTGAGATCTGCTCGAGCGGCGCCAAGGTCGATGTTGAGCCGTGACCAATTGGCTTTCATGTCAATGGACCCTTAACTGTTGGCGCGGCACGTCATTGTTATGTCACGACATCTGACCGAAGGGCTCGGGTCGTCGTTTTGAGAACCACTCGTGGGGTGCCAAGGCATGTGTTCATTTTATCGTCATGTATGGAAAGTAGGTCTGGAGAGTAGGCTGCTGCATCAGGTCAAGGTTCTCGCTGGGGTCAGAGGTCACGATTGTTGTACTATAAGTGGAACGAATGTTGTTTGTATGGACACGTGTAGTGGAAGGGCCTCTGTACCAATGTTGTTTATATTGACACTTGTACTAAAGTCGCCTCTGTACCAATGTTGTTTATATTGACACTTGTACTAAAGTCGCCTCTGTACCAATGTTTGTAATATTGTCACGTGTGGTCCTTTAGAGTTTAGAGGTTCCAGCACTGTGTGCAGAACAGTTCAAGTTGTTTAACAATTATTGGCCCTTGATTTCACCGTCAGCGCCCTCAACAGGACTCGTTATTTACCACCTCCCCTCACCCGTTCCCCTCTTCCTATATCATATAGAATGGGACTGCAATAAAGCTTTTCAAATAAAATACAAAATACACAAAACAAAATTGTGCAATGAAAACAATAAATTTGAGCTTTATTTTTAGACTGACACGATAGTAAACGTTTCGGCTAATGCCTTCATCAGTACAACATAAAATACATTCTTACAATACTTACATAAGTAATAATAACATTCTTAAAACATATTGTATTTTAAAAATATTTATGTTAAATAAAAAGAAAAGAAAAACAAAAACAAACATGGACACGTGGTGGTGGGGGGGGGGGCGAGGAGGGAGGAGAGAGGGGGGGGGTGGGGGGGGGGCGAGGGGGGGGAGGGGGTGGGTGGGGGGGGCGAGGGGGGAGGGAGGGTGGGGGGGGGGCGAGGAGGAGGTGGGGGGGTGGGGGGCGAGGGGGAGGAGAGGGTGGGCGGTGGGGGGGGGAGGGAGGTGAGGAGGGAGGGGGGGTGGGGGGGGTGGGGGGAGGGAGGAGAGGGGTGGGCGGTGGGGGGGGGAGGGGGGGAGGGGAGGGTGGGCGGTGGGGGGGGGAGGAGGGGGAGGAGGTGGGCGGTGGGGGGGGCGAGGAGAGGGGTGGGGTGGGTGGGGGGGGGAGGAGGGGGGGAGAGGTGGGGGGGGTGGGAGGGGGGAGGGAGGGGGGCGGTGGGGGGGGGGAGGAGGAGGGTGGGCGGTGGGGGGGGGGAGGGAGGAGGAGGGTGGGGTGCGAGGAGGGGGGAGAGGGGTTGGGGTGGGTGTGGGGGGGGGAGGAGGGGGGAGGAGGTGGGGGGTGAGGAGGGAGGTGAGGGGGGGGAGGAGGGTGGGGGGTGAGGGAGGAGGGGTGGGCGGTGAGGAGGAGGGTGGGGGGGGTGGGGGGGGGGAGGAGGGGGGGGTGGGTGGTGGGGGGGGGGAGGGGGGGAGGGAGGGTGGGGGGGTGGGGGGGGAGGGAGGGGGGGAGGGGTGGGGGGGTGAGGGGGGGAGGGGGGGGGTGGGGGGTGAGGGGGAGGGAGGGTGGGGGGGGTGGGGGGGGGAGGGGGGGAGGGAGGGGGGGGGTGAGGGGGGGAGGGGGGAGGGGGGGGGTGGGGGGGGGAGGGGGGGGGGAGGGGGGGTGGGGTGAGGGGGGGAGGGTTGGGTGGTGGGGGTGAGGAGGGAGGAGAGAGGTTGGGTGGTGTGGGGGCGAGGAGGGAGGAGAGAGGTTGGGTGCTGTGGGGGGCGAGGAGGGAGGAGAGAGGTTGGGTGGTGGGGGGGCGAGGAGGGAGGAGAGAGGTTGGGTGGTGGTGGGGGGGGCGAGGAGGGAGGAGAGAGGTTGGGTGGTGGTGGGGGGCGAGGAGGGAGGAGAGAGGTTGGGTGGTGGGGGGCGAGGAGGGAGGAGAGAGGTTGGGTGGTGGGGGGCGAGGAGGGAGGAGAGAGGTTGGGTGGTGGTGGGGGGCGAGGAGGGAGGAGAGAGGTTGGTTGGTGGGGGGGCGAGGAGGGAGGAGAGAGGTTGGGTGGTGGTGGGGGGCGAGGAGGGAGGAGAGAGGTTGGGTGGTGGTGGGGGGCGAGGAGGGAGGAGAGAGGTTGGGTGGTGGGGGGCGAGGAGGGAGGAGAGAGGTTGGGTGGTGGGGGAGGGAGGAGAGAGGTTTTTCACCAAATGACCCCCAATGCCGTGACGTAATCATATTTATTGGAGATGATTACTTTGATAGCACGAGTGAAAGCCGTGGCTCATCAACGGAAATCTATAGGCATTGTGATAGATTGATTGGCAGTGTCCGTGGCAGAGGTGCATCCTCGGGTCATTGAAGTAGGAGGGTATTTGTGTCCCCTCCCACTTTTGTGTGTGTGTGTGTTTTAAGCATTGCTGTTGGCATGCTGAAATTTTTTATTTTTGAGTCTCCTTCATTTGGCCAGGTCAGTTTTACACAGGACGGCTGGAATGTTGTTTACCACCAACCCTCCCACCTCCTCCCTAGCTGGAATGTTGTATACCACCAACCCTCCCACCCCCTCCCTAGCTGGAATGTTGTATATCACCAACCCTCCCACCCCTCCCTAGCTGGAATGTTGTATACCACCAACCCTCCCACCCCCTTCATAGCTGGAATGTTGTATACCACCACCCCTCCCACCCCCTCCCTAGCTGGAATGTTGTATACCACCAATCCTTTCACCTCCTCCCTAGCTGGAATGTTGTATACCACCAACCCTCCCACCCCCTCCCTAGCTGGAATGTTGTATACCACCACCCCTCCCACCCCTCCCTAGCTGGAATGTTGTATACCACCAGCCCTCACCTCCTCCCTAGCTGGAATGTTGTATACCACCAGCCCTCCCACCCCCTCCCTAGCTGGAATGTTGTATACCACCACCCCTCCCTAGCTTGAATGTTGTATACCACCACCCCTCCCACCCCATCCCTAGCTGGAATGTTGTATACCCCCACCCATCCCACCCCCTCCCTAGCTTTCTCCAAAAGTGCCCCTGGTATCTAGGTGGGACACAACGTTTCATTCAATGAAATCAATGCATTTCTCAGTCCTCTTTCAAAGACGGGATAACTCTCTTATCAAAACTTGATCGGACCATGACCGGTTATTTCCTCCCCCCCCCCATTTGTTTTCTTAGTAGTGCCTTCGTCATACAGAAAAGATAATCACCATGGCGATAGATTATTATCTGCAGTATTCGATCTGATGCAGTGCTCTTCGCATCATGCCGATAGACTAATATGATCCACATTCAAAGTAGCTATTGAGCGATGGACCATAGCCGCGGGCACCGGTCTGCAAACAGAGTGCTGTTATCGCCGTCCCTTTGGTCAACACTGCAGCTATCGGTCCAAACAATCATATTGATGTTTGAAGCTCTTGAAATGTGTATAATTTACAACCAGCGCTCTGCACGTGAACCCTGTACATGCGTGCACTCTGTACATACGTGCACCCTGTACATGCGTGCAATCTGTACATGCGCGCACTCTGTACATCCATGCACTCTGTATATACCAGCGCTCTGCACATACGTGAACCCTGTACATGCGTGCACTCTGTACATGCATGCACTCTGTACATACATGCACTCTGTATATACATGCACTCTGTATATACATGCACTCTGTACACGCGTGCACTCTGTACATTCGTGCACTCTGTACATTCGTGCACTCTGTACATGCATGCACTTTGTATATACGTGCACTCTGTATATACGTGCACTCTGTACATGCGTGCACTCTGTACATGCGTGCACTCTGTACATGCATGCACTTTGTATATACGTGCACTCTGTATATACGTGCACTCTGTACATTCGTGCACTCTGTACATCGTGCACTCTGTACATGCGTGCACTCTGTACATACGTGCACTCTGTACATACGTGCACTCTGTACATACATGCACTCTGTACATGCATGCACTCTGTACATGCATGCACTTTGTATATCCGTGCACTCTGTACATGCGTGCACTCTGTATATACGTGCACTCTGTATATACGTGCACTCTGTACATGGGTGCACTCAGTACATGCGTGCACTCTGTACATGCGTGCACTCTGTACATGCGTGCACTCTGTACATACATGCACTCTGTACATACATGCACTCTGTACATGCATGCACTATGTACATACACGTGGTCTGTACATACATGCACCATGTACATGTGGACAGCTCTCTCTTCAATTGCTGTCAGGACTCTGAACTTTCGGACAGCATTTTGCAAAATAATAAAAACTAAATCTCCTGAATGACCAAAGTGATGTCCCTTCATGATGTGCCAAGTGGCCACATGATGTTGTGCGTACAACCTCCTGGAATTTCGGGATGTTCTGAAAATGACACAAAATCTGAAGTAAATATCAAAAAAGACTAGACAACTCCCTACATTGAAGTTGTTATTTCTTTACATTCATTGTCTCGAATGTCCTAATTTTTTACTGAGGCTGGCATAATCAAAATGTTCATTTTGGGCTCAGGATTATATTTGTTGTTTTTTCTTTTCTCAAAAAGTGAGAAATTGGCTGATTTTTCCTTGCCCCCCTTGTAAGATATTGTGTTTTTTCCTTTTCCCGAAAGGGAGAAATTGGCTGATTTTTTTTCATTTCCTCAAAGTGAAATATTTGTTGTTTTTTCTTCTCTGCCAAGGTAGATAATTTGGAAATGGTGGTTCCTAAAGGCCGAATATTTGTGTATGTTTTTCCCCTCTACATGAAGACGTCAGATTTGGACCAACTGACCGGAAATCTTTAATTGTTTTAAAAGTTCTGGAATTTTTGTCCTGGAATTTGATTTCAGATTTCGTGAAATGGACTCTGCAATATTGAACTACCCAAACTACAAGATAATTATCCCTTTCTCATACAATTATCCATTTCACATGCAATCATTCATTTGGCCTTACCCACTCCCCACGTAATGTCCAAACCTAGTGCTCAGTTACCCAACTCTCCCCACAATGTCCCAAAATCTCCCCACAATGTCCCAAAATCATTACATTACTTCTATACTACCCATTCTGTGATGGATGTAAGAAAATCACCACATTATTATTACCCATGCTCAGTATGTGAGGTATCAACCATAGCATGCCGCATAATCCATGGCTCCATGCATTGTAGAACATGAGTAAATCCCCTGACTTTTCCATCCCAGGACGTCATTGATCTGATGAAATATTGTATCAATGTTGGATATGGTAAAATATTGTATCAATGTTGGATGTGGTAAAATATTGTATCAATGTTGGATGTGGTAAAATATTGTATCAATGTTGGATGTGGTAAAATATTGTATCAATGTTGGATGTGGTAAAATATTGTATCAATGTTGGATGTGGTAAAATATTGTATCAATGTTGGATGGGGTAAAATATTGTATCAATGTTGGATGTGGTAAAATATTGTATCAATGTTGGATGTGGTAAAATATTGTATCAATGTTGGATGTGGTAAAATATTGTATCAATGTTGGATGTTGTAAAATATTGTATCAATGTTGGATGTGGTAAAATATTGTATCAATTTTGGATGTGGTATAATATTGTATCAATGTTGGATGTTGTAAAATATTGTATCAATGTTGGATTTGGTAAAATATTGTATCAATTTTGGATGTGGTAAAATATTGTATCAATGTTGGATGTGGTAAAATAGTGTATCAATGTTGGATGTGGTAAAATAGTGTATCAATGTTGGATGTGGTAAAATAGTGTATCAATGTTGGATGTGGTAAAATAGTGTATCAATGTTGGATGTGGTAAAATATTGTATCAATGTTGTATCAACATATTTGTTAGTGTTGAATATGATAACATGTTCAGATTATGATAACATTTTTGTCTTGTCATCCCCAACAGGAGGCAGGGGCTCGGGAAACAAGAAGAAGGTCGGAGCAGACGGCGAGTTCATGCTGGTCATCGTGGGGACACTGGTCAGTCTCATTCTCTTGGTGGCACTCATTGGTGGACTGTGTTACGTCAAGAGGACCCACCTTCAGTTCTACTCCAAGTTGCCTGGTCAGTCAGTCCTCGCTGCTCTTAGTCAGTTACTTGGCTTGGCCTGGTCAGTCAGTCCTTGCTGCTCTTAGTCAGTTACTTGGCTTGGCCTGGTCAGTCAGTCCTCGCTACTCTTAGTTAGTTGCTTGGCTTGGCCTGGTCAGTCAGTCCTCGCTGCTCTTAGTTAGTTGCTTAACTTGGCCTGGTCAGTCAGTCCTCGCTGCTCTTCGTTAGTTGCTTGGCTTGGCCTGGTCAGTCAGTCCTCGCTGCTCTTAGTTAGTTGCTTGGCTTGGCCTGGTCAGTCAGTCCTCGCTGCTCTTAGTTAGTTGCTTGGCTTGGCCTGGTCAGTCAGTCCTCGCTGCTCTTAGTTAGTTGCTTGGCTTGGCCTGGTCAGTCAGTCCTCACTGCTCTTAGTTAGTTGCTTGGCTTGGCCTGGTCAGTCAGTCCTCGCTGCTCTTAGTTAGTTGCTTGGCTTGGCCTGGTCAGTCAGTCCTCACTGCTCTTAGTTAGTTGCTTGGCTTGGCCTGGTCAGTCAGTCCTCGCTGCTCTTAGTTAGTTGCTTGGCTTGGCCTGGTCAGTCAGTCCTCACTGCTCTTAGTTAATTGCTTGGCTTGGCCTGGTCAGTCAGTCCTCACTGCTCTTAGTTAGTTGCTTGGCTTGGCCTGATCAGTCAGTCCTCACTGCTCTTTGTTAGTTGCTTGGCTTGGCCTGGTCACTCAGTCCTCGCTGCTCTTAGTTAGTTGCTTGGCTTGGCCTGGTCAGTCAGTCCTCACTGCTCTTAGTTAGTTGCTTGGCTTGGCCTGGTCAGTCAGTCCTCACTGCTCTTAGTTGCTTGGCTTGGCCTGGTCAGTCAGTCCTCGCTGCTCTTAGTTAGTTGCTTGGCTTGGCCTGGTCAGTCAGTCCTCACTGCTCTTAGTTAGTTGCTTGGCTTGGCCTGGTCAGTCAGTCCTTGCTGCTCTTAGTTAGTTGCTTGGCTTGGCCTGGTCAGTCAGTCCTCACTGTGAGGCGAGCGCACTATTTACTTCGCTATCCAGCCGCCCGTTTTTTTTTATCCAGCTAAAGTTAGACCAATATTTTTGTATCCAGCGTCTTAAAGTGTGACCAATGTAGTATGTGTGCTGGTGTCACTTTGTCCTCCTTTCTAAAAGTAGAATCAAAACCCAAAAACTCACCCAAAAAAACATCAACTGCGCAATGGAGTCACACTGAAATATTTTTCCAAAAATTTCCTCAGGCAATGATTAGGTCCCCGCAGTCACTATTTAATAGGCCAATATATAAAGTGTTTTGTAAAATTATCTTCACGAATAAAACTTGATAAATTACAGTTTTTCAATGTTTCCTTACATTTCTGACTAAATAGCTGGAGATCAAAATTCAACATCCTCTTCTCATCTGACAACAAACTGTGAAGTGTAAAAAGACAAGACTAAACAAGTGAATTATTAGGAAAAATACAGAAAACACCTATACTATTAATGAAAAAAAAATCATTTTTTTGTAATCTGCTCTATTTTTTAAAATTTAAACTGAGCAGAAAAAACATTACTTTAATAAAAACTTAAACCAAGTATCAATATTTGTTTCGCCACATTGCTGCTGCACACAGGCCCTTATGTTCATTCTTGTAAAACTGTAACGGTTCCATTTTGTTTTGAAACCTGTCGGTTCTATTTTACTGTTTTAACACCAGCCATGACATGCTACTGATAGTGCCATGAGGTCTAAACAGACAGTGCAACCTTTTATTTGATGTACATTTAATGAAGGAAAATTATTTTTTAGGTTAGAACTGATTGTTCAGAATCGTACATTGGCATTTTTTAGCAAAGTTTTGCAGGGTTATACAGTTGGGGACAATGAGGGTGTTTTTTTTTAATTTGAAAGTTATTTCTTAATCCAGTAAAATATTGAGAATGTGGCTTTTGTTTATTTTGCGACAGGTCTGAACCCCGGCGGCAGCCCCACCATCACCACCGTGCCTGGCGCCAAGGTCTCGTTGCTGGGTAAACCATCGGACGGGATGAAGAACTCTGACCTGCGGGACTACGAGCCGGCGGCCATCTCCAGCGCCAGGAAGAAGATGATTCCCATCTTGGCCGACTCGTCCATCCTGCTGGAGTCTGTGGAGATGGGTCAAAGGTCAGTTAGATTCTGTTTACATGGCAAAGGTCAGAGGTCAGTAGTTAGATTCTGTTTACATGGCAAAGAGCAGAGGTCAGTTAAATTATGTTTTAAAGTCAGAGGTCAGTTGCATTCTGTTTACATGGCAAAGGTCAGAGGTCGCTGGGTGCGCTTGTTAACTGTAGGTAAGGGTGAATGATTGCCAGGGTCCCTGGTTGTGCAAATCAATATCCCCAGTGTCAGTGGCTTTAAGGATCAGTGGATGTCCGAATCAATTACTATTAGAGTCAATATGTGTAGGGAAATAAAACATCATGCTCACAAGATAAGGTTATTATCATTTAAAGTCAGGGAAAGTAACCAAATAAACCTTTTCTTTATATATTCTTGCATTACTAGAATTCAATATCCATTAACGGATACTTACTTAACATCCAGTAATATATTTTCATGTTGTACTAAGTAATTGATTTAATTTCAAATCTGGTACAGAAAGCATACTTTAAATCTTGCACTCAGTTCTCATTAACTATCCAGTATTGGATTCTATTAAACTTCCAGTCATTAATAATTCGTTAACAGCCCATGAAAAAAATCCTTTTTATGAGGATTTATTTTCCTAATCCCTTGTGTCTGAATGAAACTTGTTTTTTTTTAAACAAGGAGTGGAGTGTTTACAAAAGATGGTTTGCCTGATGAAATGTATAAAAAAAAATCTTCACAAACATTCACGCCTCGATCTATCATGTCTTTAGACTCGGCGGTGGCATATTTGGTGACACTCACCTGGCCAAGTGGAATGAGATGACCGTGACGGTGAAGAGACTGACGGTGGCCATTCACGACAACCAGCTGACCAGCGAGGCCATGAGCTGGATGAAGGAGGAAGTCTGGTTTCTCAGGTAGGAGAGTTCTTTGTTTCTGTTGCCGTTGTCCTCTCTTTAAGACGTCCGATTGCTTACGTAAAAATTAGAGATGCGGGCCCGGCACTTCAATTAAGGGACCACTTCTTGTTGGAGTTGTGATTTTTGTATTTAACTGCAGCAATGAGTGATGAGGTATTGCAGTGATGGGGTAGATATTGATGCTAAGAAGGAAATACATCAACAATAAGTTTTAAGAAGATTTAAGTTTTTAACACATTTTTACAACAGGCTTTACACTGCATGAGTTGTCCATAGGTTTTTTAAAAACATTTTCTATAAACAAATATATCTTTGTGAAAAATAAGTCAGAGCATTCACTTTTCCCTGTTTACAAAGCAAAGTCGTCGGATGATCCACTTTTCTCTGTTTACACCCCAACAACGTTGGATGTTTTGCTTTCAGCCGCCAGAGACACAAACACATTGTGTGCGTGCTGGGCCTGTGCTTGAATGGACGACTTCCTTTCCTCCTGACCGAGTACGTCATCGGGGAATGCGTCAAAGATTTTATCAAGGTCAACGGAAAGCTGCTGACCTGGCCGCAGAGAATCCGATTGGTAGGTTTTTTTTATGTTCATGTCGAACTGTAAATTTAAAAACTGTACCAACGGTAAACAAAAAGTTGGATGCCATAAAGAGCTGTTCTGAAATTAGTGAAAACATTAAAAAGTAAAAGTTATAATTTATAACTAATAATAATAATAATAAATTGATAATTTATATAGCGCTGTATCCCAGTAAGTAACTATATAACTATTCATAAAATATTGTTTAAATGTAATGCATGTACAAACATTGAAGAGGCTCCCCTTTGGTTCATGCACAATCATCCATTTTGAGATTCTCTAATACCAGTCAAGAGCAATGTTATTAAAATGGGCTGTTGATGAATTTTGATTTTGGGGTTCAGATGCAGACAATTTCCACTACCTGGGGTTGTGGGACAAATTCCTCTATTTAAATGAAGTAAAATGTCGTCGGCCCTGATATCCTTGTTGTGTTTATCTTCATCTTTAAAACTAATTTTTCTTTACTGTGCTTAGGGGGTTAAGCCATTATGTAGGAATATATATATAAATATATTTTAAGTAAATTTTAAAAAGCACATTTTACAGGTGCATTATTGAAATAGAAATACCACTGTACCAGGGTTTTGTTGATTGCTATTTAAAATAGTCACTTACTTCGCTATGTTGTTTTGGTATAAATAAAGAAAATAAATAAATCTGGCGTCTTTCTAAATTTAAATGGCCCACTGGTCCTCAAATTGGTCATTTTGAATGGCCAGATAAGATATAAGCGTATTTAATTAATTTCAACATCAGATTTGAATGTGTCCCTTGAGCAAAAAATTTTTTATTTAAAAAAGAAGTTATTTTGAAATATGTCATAGAGTTCCCTCCCTGATTGTTAGAGTTATTTCCCCTCCCTGGAGTTTTTTTCATTGAATTATAAAGAACTGGAATTTATATCTTGCTTATGTATTGTGTGCGTTGCAGTGCAGTCAAGTGGCAGACGGCATGGCCTTCCTCCACTCCACTAAACCTCCCATCATACACCGGGATCTGAGGTGCGGGAACCTTTTCCTGTCAGACAACGATCTAGTCAAGGTAAACCATTTATTGAAGGATGGTCCCTACATTTCATGTTTTAGTTTTGGTTATGATGTGATATTGTCGGCTCTGGACTTTGTTTGTTTTTCTAACCAAATTTGTGTTGAAACACCAATTATGTTAGATAATCATTCATTACTTTACAACCTCATTCATGTAAGATTGAAATAATAAAATATAAATACAGGTTATTTGTTAACAATTAAGATTTAATTAATAAAACATATATCAATATTATTAGTTAAACATTAAGATTGAAATCATAGTATATAAAAACATGTTATTAGTTTAACATTAACCCATTCAATAGTCACAATTTTTTAAAGGAACACAGTAAAATTTTGGGACAAAAAATCCATTTGACCTGATGATTTTGAACTGAAAAGCTCTGCTTTGCTATTTATCAAAACTATATCATGCTGCATATCAAAATTTAGGTAATTGAATGAGGCATATGTTTCTTCTATTAAAAAGTGAGAAAATTATCCACATTAAAATTGTAGGGATAATCTTGCATGTTAATGCAAAAAAAATGAATTTTAAAACAATTTTGTGCTCTACTCACCAGCTCATAAAGCAGGAAAAAATAATCCAATCAAGTTCATTTTTGTAACAATTGAGTCTTATTATATGTCCAAATCAACTGGAAACTTTCATTGCAGTAGCTCCATAAATTGAATTAGTTATGATTTTTTCCCCAAGATACATGTTTCAAATTTTTTAATAAAATTCAACAATAAAAATAGTTATACTTAAAATTTTTACACATATTTACAAAATTTATATAGATATAAAGCTATTATTTTGAGTGAAAGGCCCGTGAAACATCCTTTAGGGTGAAGATGGGGTTTGGCCTCACAACCAGTGCTATAAAAGTGTGCGCACTCGCTTTGTTGCAGTAGAGCAATATGCGCAAGATCGGTTTCGCTCATCATAATCCACAATGTGCTGTGCATCATTAGTCCTCTCAAGGCATCCAGTCTCTGGGCCCTTTCCTGGTGCTTTTACAATTTGTTCTACTGCTATTTCCTCGGTTAGCTGACTTATCAACAAAAGTTTATACTTTTTCAGACTCATTTTCACTCTGTTTACATCTGCTGATTGACAGAGTGAAAACAAAATGTAGGAATTCACCTTGGTGATTTCCAACAGCCAGAAAAAAAATCTTTTTCCACCATTTCAAGGTCTTCCGCTCATAAACGCAGTAATAAGTTACTTTTTGGTCGAGCTTATCACAGCCATTCATTTTGTGGTTGTAAATGTCAATCATCTCTGGTTTATCCATTTTTTTTGTGTTTCGGTAACTTGTACCCGTGCATCTGTGGATACGAGTAAGACATTTTTTTTGCATCTTTATCCCTGAATGCAAAACAGAGCATGGTTTTCTTTTGATGTAGAAACCACTTCATTTCTTTTTGTTGCAAGGATAAGGAATTTACCTCCAGCGGAAACCCTATCTGGTTGATGTTCAATGTTCCTGTGTAATAGTGGTTTTTGGCAAGGAGGTAGGTGGTCAACAAGTTTTCCTGAGGTGTAGTACCTGTCAGCAAAGATTTTGTGTCCAGTACCCACATGCTGCAATAGAGTGTGAAAAACTTGCACAGCCTGTCCTACATCTTTATCAGTTTCTGGATTATAGGATGTATTGGCCCCAAAATATGTCAAAATATCAACAACATAGCCCGTTGATGAAGCGCACAGGCCAAATCTCTTGATGTGATACTTACTAGGCTTAGTGGCATTATACTGTTTGAATTGCCATCTGCCCTTGATGTGATACTTACTAGGCTTAGTGGCATTATACTGTTTGAATTGCCATCTGCCCTTGATGTGATACTTACTAGGCTTAGTGGCATTATACTGTTTGAATTGCCATCTGCCCTTGATGTGATACTTACTAGGCTAGTGCATTATACTGTTTGAATTGCCATCTGCCCTTGATGTGATACTTAGTGGCATTATACTGTTTGAATTGCCATCTGCCCTTAATGTGATACTTAGTGGCATTATACTGTTTGAATTGCCATCTGCCCTTAATGTGATACTTAGTGGCATTATACTGTTTGAATTGCCATCTGCCCTTGATGTGATACTTACTAGGCTTAGTGGCATTATACTGTTTGAATTGCCATCTGCCCTTGATGTGATACTTACTAGGCTTAGTGGCATTATACTGTTTGAATTGCCATCTGCCCTTGATGTGATACTTACTAGGCTTAGTGGCATTATACTGTTTGAATTGCCATCTGCCCTTAATGTGATACTTAGTGGCATTATACTGTTTGAATTGCCATCTGCCCTTAATGTGATACTTAGTGGCATTATACTGTTTGAATTGCCATCTGCCCTTAATGTGA
Organism: Ampullaceana balthica; assembly: GCA_944989445.1. Classification (NCBI taxonomy): domain Eukaryota; kingdom Metazoa; phylum Mollusca; class Gastropoda; family Lymnaeidae; genus Ampullaceana; species Ampullaceana balthica. The sequence continues at coordinate 14,292 of CALYLW010000902.1, read as the reverse complement.
TACTTAGTGGCATTATACTGTTTGAATTGCCATCTGCCCTTGATGTGATACTTACTAGGCTTAGTGGCATTATACTGTTTGAATTGCCATCTGCCCTTGATGTGATACTTACTAGGCTTAGTGCATTATACTGTTTGAATTGCCATCTGCCCTTGATGTGATACTTACTAGGCTTAGTGGCATTATACTGTTTGAATTGCCATCTGCCCTTGATGTGATACTTACTAGGCTTAGTGTCATTATACTGTTTGAATTGCCATCTGCCCTTGATGTGATACTTACTAGGCTTAGTGGCATTATACTGTTTGAATTGCCATCTGCCCTTGATGTGATACTTACTAGGCTTAGTGCATTATACTGTTTGAATTGCCATCTGCCCTTGATGTGATACTTACTAGGCTTAGTGCATTATACTGTTTGAATTGCCATCTGCCCTTGATGTGATACTTACTAGGCTTAGTGTCATTATACTGTTTGAATTGCCATCTGCCCTTGATGTGATACTTACTAGGCTTAGTGTCATTATACTGTTTGAATTGCCATCTGCCCTTGATGTGATACTTACTAGGCTTAGTGTCATTATACTGTTTGAATTGCCATCTGCCCTTAATGTGATACTTACTAGGCTTAGTGGCATTATACTGTTTGAATTGCCATCTGCCCTTAATGTGATACTTACTAGGCTTAGTGTCATTATACTGTTTGAATTGCCATCTGCCCTTGATGTGATACTTACTAGGCTTAGTGGCATTATACTGTTTGAATTGCCATCTGCCCTTGATGTGATACTTACTAGGCTTAGTGTCATTATACTGTTTGAATTGCCATCTGCCCTTAATGTGATACTTACAGTGGCATTATACTGTTTGAATTGCCATCTGCCCTTGATGTGATACTTAGTAGTGCATTATACTGTTTGAATTGCCATCTGCCCTTGATGTGATACTTAGTGGCATTATACTGTTTGAATTGCCATCTGCCCTTAATGTGATACTTAGTGGCATTATACTGTTTGAATTGCCATCTGCCCTTGATGTGATACTTAGCTAGTGCATTATACTGTTTGAATTGCCATCTGCCCTTGATGTGATACTTAGTGGCATTATACTGTTTGAATTGCCATCTGCCCTTGATGTGATACTTAGTAGGCATTATACTGTTTGAATTGCCATCTGCCCTTGATGTGATACTTAGTGGCATTATACTGTTTGAATTGCCATCTGCCCTTGATGTGATACTTAGTGGCATTATACTGTTTGAATTGCCATCTGCCCTTGATGTGATACTATAGGTAGTGCATTATACTGTTTGAATTGCCATCTGCCCTTGATGTGATACTTACTAGGCTTAGTGTCATTATACTGTTTGAATTGCCATCTGCCCTTGATGTGATACTTACTAGGCTTAGTGACATTATACTGTTTGAATTGCCATCTGCCCTTGATGTGATACTTACTAGGCTTAGTGTCATTATACTGTTTGAATTGCCATCTGCCCTTGATGTGATACTTAGTGGCATTATACTGTTTGAATTGCCATCTGCCCTTGATGTGATACTTCTAGTGGCATTATACTGTTTGAATTGCCATCTGCCCTTGATGTGATACTTACTAGGCTTAGTGTCATTATACTGTTTGAATTGCCATCTGCCCTTGATGTGATACTTACTAGGCTTAGTGTCATTATACTGTTTGAATTGCCATCTGCCCTTGATGTGATACTTACTAGGCTTAGTGTCATTATACTGTTTGAATTGCCATCTGCCCTTGATGTGATACTTACTAGGCTTAGTGGCATTATACTGTTTGAATTGCCATCTGCCCTTGATGTGATACTTACTAGGCTTAGTGGCATTATACTGTTTGAATTGCCATCTGCCCTTGATGTGATACTTACTAGGCTTAGTGTCATTATACTGTTTGAATTGCCATCTGCCCTTGATGTGATACTTACTAGGCTTAGTGGCATTATACTGTTTGAATTGCCATCTGCCCTTGATGTGATACTTACTAGGCTTAGTGTCATTATACTGTTTGAATTGCCATCTGCCCTTGATGTGATACTTACTAGGCTTAGTGTCATTATACTGTTTGAATTGCCATCTGCCCTTGATGTGATACTTACTAGGCTTAGTGTCATTATACTGTTTGAATTGCCATCTGCCCTTGATGTGATACTTACTAGGCTTAGTGGCATTATACTGTTTGAATTGCCATCTGCCCTTGATGTGATACTTACTAGGCTTAGTGGCATTATACTGTTTGAATTGCCATCTGCCCTTGATGTGATACTTACTAGGCTTAGTGTCATTATACTGTTTGAATTGCCATCTGCCCTTGATGTGATACTTACTAGGCTTAGTGTCATTATACTGTTTGAATTGCCATCTGCCCTTGATGTGATACTTACTAGGCTTAGTGTCATTATACTGTTTGAATTGCCATCTGCCCTTGATGTGATACTTACTAGGCTTAGTGTCATTATACTGTTTGAATTGCCATCTGCCCTTGATGTGATACTTACTAGGCTTAGTGGCATTATACTGTTTGAATTGCCATCTGCCCTTGATGTGATACTTACTAGGCTTAGTGCATTATACTGTTTGAATTGCCATCTGCCCTTGATGTGATACTTACTAGGCTTAGTGTCATTATACTGTTTGAATTGCCATCTGCCCTTGATGTGATACTTACTAGGCTTAGTGTCATTATACTGTTTGAATTGCCATCTGCCCTTGATGTGATACTTACTAGGCTTAGTGGCATTATACTGTTTGAATTGCCATCTGCCCTTGATGTGATACTTACTAGGCTTAGTGGCATTATACTGTTTGAATTGCCATCTGCCCTTGATGTGATACTTACTAGGCTTAGTGCATTATACTGTTTGAATTGCCATCTGCCCTTGATGTGATACTTACTAGGCTTAGTGACATTATACTGTTTGAATTGCCATCTGCCCTTGATGTGATACTTACTAGGCTTAGTGTCATTATACTGTTTGAATTGCCATCTGCCCTTGATGTGATACTTACTAGGCTTAGTGCATTATACTGTTTGAATTGCCATCTGCCCTTGATGTGATACTTACTAGGCTTAGTGCATTATACTGTTTGAATTGCCATCTGCCCTTGATGTGATACTTACTAGGCTTAGTGTCATTATACTGTTTGAATTGCCATCTGCCCTTGATGTGATACTTACTAGGCTTAGTGACATTATACTGTTTGAATTGCCATCTGCCCTTGATGTGATACTTACTAGGCTTAGTGTCATTATACTGTTTGAATTGCCATCTGCCCTTGATGTGATACTTACTAGGCTTAGTGGCATTATACTGTTTGAATTGCCATCTGCCCTTGATGTGATACTTACTAGGCTTAGTGGCATTATACTGTTTGAATTGCCATCTGCCCTTGATGTGATACTTACTAGGCTTAGTGGCATTATACTGTTTGAATTGCCATCTGCCCTTGATGTGATACTTACTAGGCTTAGTGGCATTATACTGTTTGAATTGCCATCTGCCCTTGATGTGATACTTACTAGGCTTAGTGCATTATACTGTTTGAATTGCCATCTGCCCTTGATGTGATACTTACTAGGCTTAGTGGCATTATACTGTTTGAATTGCCATCTGCCCTTGATGTGATACTTACTAGGCTTAGTGACATTATACTGTTTGAATTGCCATCTGCCCTTGATGTGATACTTACTAGGCTTAGTGCATTATACTGTTTGAATTGCCATCTGCCCTTGATGTGATACTTACTAGGCTTAGTGGCATTATACTGTTTGAATTGCCATCTGCCCTTGATGTGATACTTACTAGGCTTAGTGGCATTATACTGTTTGAATTGCCATCTGCCCTTGATGTGATACTTACTAGGCTTAGTGGCATTATACTGTTTGAATTGCCATCTGCCCTTGATGTGATACTTACTAGGCTTAGTGTCATTATACTGTTTGAATTGCCATCTGCCCTTGATGTGATACTTACTAGGCTTAGTGGCATTATACTGTTTGAATTGCCATCTGCCCTTGATGTGATACTTACTAGGCTTAGTGGCATTATACTGTTTGAATTGCCATCTGCCCTTGATGTGATACTTACTAGGCTTAGTGGCATTATACTGTTTGAATTGCCATCTGCCCTTGATGTGATACTTACTAGGCTTAGTGGCATTATACTGTTTGAATTGCCATCTGCCCTTGATGTGATACTTACTAGCTTAGTGCATTATACTGTTTGAATTGCCATCTGCCCTTGATGTGATACTACTAGCTTAGTGCATTATACTGTTTGAATTGCCATCTGCCCTTGATGTGATACTTACTAGGCTTAGTGTCATTATACTGTTTGAATTGCCATCTGCCCTTGATGTGATACTTAGTGGCATTATACTGTTTGAATTGCCATCTGCCCTTGATGTGATACTTAGTGTCATTATACTGTTTGAATTGCCATCTGCCCTTGATGTGATACTTACTAGGCTTAGTGGCATTATACTGTTTGAATTGCCATCTGCCCTTGATGTGATACTTAGTGGCATTATACTGTTTGAATTGCCATCTGCCCTTGATGTGATACTTAGTGTGCATTATACTGTTTGAATTGCCATCTGCCCTTGATGTGATACTTAGGCTTAGTGGCATTATACTGTTTGAATTGCCATCTGCCCTTGATGTGATACTTAGGCTAGGCATTATACTGTTTGAATTGCCATCTGCCCTTGATGTGATACTTAGTGGCATTATACTGTTTGAATTGCCATCTGCCCTTGATGTGATACTTACTAGGCTAGTGCATTATACTGTTTGAATTGCCATCTGCCCTTGATGTGATACTTACTAGGCTTAGTGTCATTATACTGTTTGAATTGCCATCTGCCCTTGATGTGATACTTACTAGGCTTAGTGTCATTATACTGTTTGAATTGCCATCTGCCCTTGATGTGATACTTACTAGGCTTAGTGTCATTATACTGTTTGAATTGCCATCTGCCCTTGATGTGATACTATAGTGGCATTATACTGTTTGAATTGCCATCTGCCCTTGATGTGATACTTAGTGGCATTATACTGTTTGAATTGCCATCTGCCCTTGATGTGATACTTACTAGGCTTAGTGGCATTATACTGTTTGAATTGCCATCTGCCCTTGATGTGATACTTACTAGGCTTAGTGGCATTATACTGTTTGAATTGCCATCTGCCCTTGATGTGATACTTACTAGGCTTAGTGGCATTATACTGTTTGAATTGCCATCTGCCCTTGATGTGATACTTACTAGGCTTAGTGGCATTATACTGTTTGAATTGCCATCTGCCCTTGATGTGATACTTACTAGGCTTAGTGGCATTATACTGTTTGAATTGCCATCTGCCCTTGATGTGATACTTACTAGGCTTAGTGGCATTATACTGTTTGAATTGCCATCTGCCCTTGATGTGATACTTACTAGGCTTAGTGTCATTATACTGTTTGAATTGCCATCTGCCCTTGATGTGATACTTACTAGGCTTAGTGGCATTATACTGTTTGAATTGCCATCTGCCCTTGATGTGATACTTACTAGGCTTAGTGTCATTATACTGTTTGAATTGCCATCTGCCCTTGATGTGATACTTACTAGGCTTAGTGCATTATACTGTTTGAATTGCCATCTGCCCTTGATGTGATACTTACTAGGCTTAGTGTCATTATACTGTTTGAATTGCCATCTGCCCTTGATGTGATACTTACTAGGCTTAGTGGCATTATACTGTTTGAATTGCCATCTGCCCTTGATGTGATACTTACTAGGCTTAGTGGCATTATACTGTTTGAATTGCCATCTGCCCTTGATGTGATACTTACTAGGCTTAGTGACATTATACTGTTTGAATTGCCATCTGCCCTTGATGTGATACTTACTAGGCTTAGTGGCATTATACTGTTTGAATTGCCATCTGCCCTTGATGTGATACTTACTAGGCTTAGTGACATTATACTGTTTGAATTGCCATCTGCCCTTGATGTGATACTTACTAGGCTTAGTGTCATTATACTGTTTGAATTGCCATCTGCCCTTGATGTGATACTTACTAGGCTTAGTGGCATTATACTGTTTGAATTGCCATCTGCCCTTGATGTGATACTTACTAGGCTTAGTGGCATTATACTGTTTGAATTGCCATCTGCCCTTGATGTGATACTTACTAGGCTTAGTGTCATTATACTGTTTGAATTGCCATCTGCCCTTGATGTGATACTTACTAGGCTTAGTGACATTATACTGTTTGAATTGCCATCTGCCCTTGATGTGATACTTACTAGGCTTAGTGACATTATACTGTTTGAATTGCCATCTGCCCTTGATGTGATACTTACTAGGCTTAGTGGCATTATACTGTTTGAATTGCCATCTGCCCTTGATGTGATACTTACTAGGCTTAGTGTCATTATACTGTTTGAATTGCCATCTGCCCTTGATGTGATACTTACTAGGCTTAGTGACATTATACTGTTTGAATTGCCATCTGCCCTTGATGTGATACTTACTAGGCTTAGTGGCATTATACTGTTTGAATTGCCATCTGCCCTTGATGTGATACTTACTAGGCTTAGTGACATTATACTGTTTGAATTGCCATCTGCCCTTGATGTGATACTTACTAGGCTTAGTGACATTATACTGTTTGAATTGCCATCTGCCCTTGATGTGATACTTACTAGGCTTAGTGTCATTATACTGTTTGAATTGCCATCTGCCCTTGATGTGATACTTACTAGGCTTAGTGACATTATACTGTTTGAATTGCCATCTGCCCTTGATGTGATACTTACTAGGCTTAGTGACATTATACTGTTTGAATTGCCATCTGCCCTTGATGTGATACTTACTAGGCTTAGTGGCATTATACTGTTTGAATTGCCATCTGCCCTTGATGTGATACTTACTAGGCTTAGTGGCATTATACTGTTTGAATTGCCATCTGCCCTTGATGTGATACTTACTAGGCTTAGTGACATTATACTGTTTGAATTGCCATCTGCCCTTGATGTGATACTTACTAGGCTTAGTGACATTATACTGTTTGAATTGCCATCTGCCCTTGATGTGATACTTACTAGGCTTAGTGACATTATACTGTTTGAATTGCCATCTGCCCTTGATGTGATACTTACTAGGCTTAGTGACATTATACTGTTTGAATTGCCATCTGCCCTTGATGTGATACTTACTAGGCTTAGTGTCATTATACTGTTTGAATTGCCATCTGCCCTTGATGTGATACTTACTAGGCTTAGTGGCATTATACTGTTTGAATTGCCATCTGCCCTTGATGTGATACTTACTAGGCTTAGTGGCATTATACTGTTTGAATTGCCATCTGCCCTTGATGTGATACTTACTAGGCTTAGTGACATTATACTGTTTGAATTGCCATCTGCCCTTGATGTGATACTTACTAGGCTTAGTGACATTATACTGTTTGAATTGCCATCTGCCCTTGATGTGATACTTACTAGGCTTAGTGACATTATACTGTTTGAATTGCCATCTGCCCTTGATGTGATACTTACTAGGCTTAGTGACATTATACTGTTTGAATTGCCATCTGCCCTTGATGTGATACTTACTAGGCTTAGTGACATTATACTGTTTGAATTGCCATCTGCCCTTGATGTGATACTTACTAGGCTTAGTGGCATTATACTGTTTGAATTGCCATCTGCCCTTGATGTGATACTTACTAGGCTTAGTGTCATTATACTGTTTGAATTGCCATCTGCCCTTGATGTGATACTTACTAGGCTTAGTGTCATTATACTGTTTGAATTGCCATCTGCCCTTGATGTGATACTTACTAGGCTTAGTGGCATTATACTGTTTGAATTGCCATCTGCCCTTGATGTGATACTTACTAGGCTTAGTGGCATTATACTGTTTGAATTGCCATCTGCCCTTGATGTGATACTTACTAGGCTTAGTGTCATTATACTGTTTGAATTGCCATCTGCCCTTGATGTGATACTTACTAGGCTTAGTGGCATTATACTGTTTGAATTGCCATCTGCCCTTGATGTGATACTTACTAGGCTTAGTGTCATTATACTGTTTGAATTGCCATCTGCCCTTGATGTGATACTTACTAGGCTTAGTGTCATTATACTGTTTGAATTGCCATCTGCCCTTGATGTGATACTTACTAGGCTTAGTGTCATTATACTGTTTGAATTGCCATCTGCCCTTGATGTGATACTTACTAGGCTTAGTGGCATTATACTGTTTGAATTGCCATCTGCCCTTGATGTGATACTTACTAGGCTTAGTGGCATTATACTGTTTGAATTGCCATCTGCCCTTGATGTGATACTTACTAGGCTTAGTGTCATTATACTGTTTGAATTGCCATCTGCCCTTGATGTGATACTTACTAGGCTTAGTGGCATTATACTGTTTGAATTGCCATCTGCCCTTGATGTGATACTTACTAGGCTTAGTGGCATTATACTGTTTGAATTGCCATCTGCCCTTGATGTGATACTTACTAGGCTTAGTGGCATTATACTGTTTGAATTGCCATCTGCCCTTGATGTGATACTTACTAGGCTTAGTGGCATTATACTGTTTGAATTGCCATCTGCCCTTGATGTGATACTTACTAGGCTTAGTGACATTATACTGTTTGAATTGCCATCTGCCCTTGATGTGATACTTACTAGGCTTAGTGGCATTATACTGTTTGAATTGCCATCTGCCCTTGATGTGATACTTACTAGGCTTAGTGGCATTATACTGTTTGAATTGCCATCTGCCCTTGATGTGATACTTACTAGGCTTAGTGGCATTATACTGTTTGAATTGCCATCTGCCCTTGATGTGATACTTACTAGGCTTAGTGGCATTATACTGTTTGAATTGCCATCTGCCCTTGATGTGATACTTACTAGGCTTAGTGGCATTATACTGTTTGAATTGCCATCTGCCCTTGATGTGATACTTACTAGGCTTAGTGTCATTATACTGTTTGAATTGCCATCTGCCCTTGATGTGATACTTACTAGGCTTAGTGTCATTATACTGTTTGAATTGCCATCTGCCCTTGATGTGATACTTACTAGGCTTAGTGTCATTATACTGTTTGAATTGCCATCTGCCCTTGATGTGATACTTACTAGGCTTAGTGTCATTATACTGTTTGAATTGCCATCTGCCCTTGATGTGATACTTACTAGGCTTAGTGTCATTATACTGTTTGAATTGCCATCTGCCCTTGATGTGATACTTACTAGGCTTAGTGTCATTATACTGTTTGAATTGCCATCTGCCCTTGATGTGATACTTACTAGGCTTAGTGTCATTATACTGTTTGAATTGCCATCTGCCCTTGATGTGATACTTACTAGGCTTAGTGTCATTATACTGTTTGAATTGCCATCTGCCCTTGATGTGATACTTACTAGGCTTAGTGTCATTATACTGTTTGAATTGCCATCTGCCCTTGATGTGATACTTACTAGGCTTAGTGTCATTATACTGTTTGAATTGCCATCTGCCCTTGATGTGATACTTACTAGGCTTAGTGTCATTATACTGTTTGAATTGCCATCTGCCCTTGATGTGATACTTACTAGGCTTAGTGTCATTATACTGTTTGAATTGCCATCTGCCCTTGATGTGATACTTACTAGGCTTAGTGGCATTATACTGTTTGAATTGCCATCTGCCCTTGATGTGATACTTACTAGGCTTAGTGTCATTATACTGTTTGAATTGCCATCTGCCCTTGATGTGATACTTACTAGGCTTAGTGTCATTATACTGTTTGAATTGCCATCTGCCCTTGATGTGATACTTACTAGGCTTAGTGTCATTATACTGTTTGAATTGCCATCTGTCCCTTGATGTGATACTTACTAGGCTTAGTGTCATTATACTGTTTGAATTGCCATCTGCCCTTGATGTGATACTTACTAGGCTTAGTGCATTATACTGTTTGAATTGCCATCTGCCCTTGATGTGATACTTACTAGGCTTAGTGGCATTATACTGTTTGAATTGCCATCTGCCCTTGATGTGATACTTACTAGGCTTAGTGGCATTATACTGTTTGAATTGCCATCTGCCCTTGATGTGATACTTAGTGTCATTATACTGTTTGAATTGCCATCTGCCCTTGATGTGATACTTAGTGGCATTATACTGTTTGAATTGCCATCTGCCCTTGATGTGATACTTAGAGGCATTATACTGTTTGAATTTGGTTGACAGAGGCATTAAGAGACGCAAGCCTTATAGGGCATTTCTAGAGGAGTGGATGCTTATCTTCCACCCCCACCCTGGCAATGACAACCTTGGACCACAATCCAGCTCCTGGCCTTCTCGCGTGGCTCACACAAAAGCCCGGCGGACCATGTTTCTACTAACAGGAGAAGGGATGAAGGCGGTCAACTGGCGCCTCAAAACCAGTAGCTTCGGGTAGATGAGACTCGTTAACCATGGTCGGTAGCTCATCTAGGAGAGGGAAACTCTTATTCTAAACCTCCGCTGCCTTGCGGCTAAACCCTCATGGGAAAGGCTAGGGGAGTAAACCCCGACAGAAAATCAGGAAATGGAGCTCCTAAGGCGGTCTGCTATTGAAACAAATTGCATTCCGGCAGCTCCTGCGACGCGAATGGTGCCAAGCCGTATCGACATTAGTCGTTCCATTGGATCCACCATTGGCGTGGAGAGGGGGGATCTGCTGTTTGGGCAGCAGCTGGTTCTCCATAGTAACACGCCCAGGCTTTATCTTTACTGGAGAGGACACTCCAGCATCGCCGCAAGGTGTGAACACAACACGGGAAGCAGCAGTTTACCGGTTATAAGCCATAGCTCAATTGGCGTAGAGCTAGGCGCCAGGGGTTGCTTCTGACGGTGGGAGAGATCACCATGTCTCAATGGATCGCTACCGCCCGCCTCAAGCTGGGCAGCCCCCAGCCAATAAGGTGCTATCCCGCCATGGCCTACCTGCTCCACTGGGTGCATGGAGCTCAGAGGAACTTCTCAACAAGTAGGCCAGTAAATCCTGCTCCTAGAAATAAAAAAACAAAAGATAAGAAGACTCCAGCTCTTCGCCTAGCAAGCTGGAACGTTAGGACTATGTGTCCAGGCATTACTGCCGACCTGCAGCTTATTGATGATGCCAGGAAGTCAGCCATCATTGACAGGGAGCTTACCAGACTAAACATCGACATTGCCTGCCTTCAGGAGACTAGACTCCCAGAAAGTGGTACCATAAAAGAATGCAACTACACTTTCTTCTGGCAGGGTGGACCAATGGACACACCAAGGCAACATGGGGTTGGTTTTGCCATAAAAAATGGACTCTGCTCCTCCATAGAACCCCCAACAAAGGGCACTAAAAGAATACTAACATTACGACTATCTACATCCTCAGGATTAGCCAACATCATCAGTGCTTATGCTCCAACCTTATCCTCGAGCTCAGAAGCAAAAGACAAGTTCTATGAAGATCTCAATCAAACACTAGCCAGCATACCCCCCAATGAAGCAATCTACCTCCTTGGTGACTTCAATGCAAGAGTTGGAAGTGATCACATGGCCTGGCCAACTTGCCTCGGTTATTTTGGAAGAGGCAGGCTAAATGAAAATGGGCAGAGATTACTAGAGATGTGCTGCTTACATGGACTATGTGTCACAAATACTTTCTTCAACTGCAAAGCAATCCACCAAGTGTCATGGAGGCATCCCCGCTCTAAACACTGGCACCAACTAGATCTCATCATCACAAGACGCACACAACTGGCCAGTGTCCTCCTCACGCGCAGTTACCACAGTGCAGACTGTGACACAGATCATTCCTTAGTGGCTAGCAAGGTAAGGTTACTGCCAAAGAAATTGTACCGCAACAAAAACAAGGGGAAACCACGCATAGGCATCTGCTCCACCAAGAATCCAGAGAGAACAGCAGAATACACCCAGAGACTACAAGAAGCTCTTGTACAAATGCCACCAGTAGACACTATTGAGTCCAAGTGGTCACATCTGCGGGACACCATATATGGCTCAGCTATTGCGGCATTCGGCAAGAGAGAACGCAAAAGTGCAGACTGGTTTGAGGCCCACTGGGAGGATATGAAGCATGTCACCGATGCAAAAAGAAAGGCTCTTTTAGCCTATAAAGACAGGCCTTGCCCAGAAACTCTACATTCCCTTAAGAGCGCCAAGAAAAATGCCCAGCAGGCAGCTCGCCACTACGCTAACACGTACTGGCTCAATCTAAGTTCCAGCATACAGTCAGCTGCTGATAGAGGCGATACAAAGGCTATGTACGAGAATATAAAACAAGCAACAGGCCCTCTGACCTCCAAGACAGCACCCTTAATGTCAAAAGCAGGGGAAATTATCACTGATCGGGACAAGCAACTCAAACGGTGGATCGAGCACTACCTGGAGTTGTACGCAACTATAAATCATGTCTCAACTGCTGCCCTGGACGATATCCCAGACCTGCCGGTCATGGAAGAGCTCGATAGCCTACCCACAATGGTCGAGCTAAGTAGAGCCATAGATTGCCTAGCCTGCGGGAAAGCCCCTGGTAATGATGGAATTCCTCCAGAAGTTCTCAAATGTGGAAAAGAAATACTTCTACAGCCTTTGCATGACCTCCTCACTCTGTGCTGGGAACAGGGGCAGATACCGCAGGAGTTAAAAGATGCCAACATCGTTACACTGTACAAAAATAAAGGAGACAAGAGTGACTGCAACAACTATCGTGGAATCTCTCTCCTCAGTATAGTTGGAAAGACCTTCGCCCGAGTTGCATTAGCACGCCTGCAGACCCTAGCATCGCGTGTACTCCCAGAATCACAGTGCGGCTTTCGAGCCGGAAGATCAACCATAGACATGATCTTCTCTCTGCGCCAGCTGCAGGAGAAATGCAGGGAGCAACATATGCCTCTATACATCGCGTTCGTCGACCTAACTAAAGCTTTTGATCTTGTCAGCAGAAGCGGCCTTTTCCAGATCTTAGTAAAAATAGGCTGCCCTACACATCTGCTTAACATCATCAAGCAATTCCACGAAAACATGCAGGGCACAGTGTGCTATAACGGTGCCACATCTGAGGCTTTCCCAGTAAGTAGTGGAGTAAAGCAAGGCTGCGTGTTGGCACCTACTCTATTCGCAATATTCTTTTCCATCTTACTCCAGTATGCCTTCAAGAACAATAGTGAGGGGATATACATCCACACCAGAGCTGACGGGAGTTTATTCAATATTGCCCGACTTAGAGCCAAGACCAAAATAAGGAAGATTTTGCTGCGCGAGCTCTTATTTGCAGACGATGCCGCCTTAATATCCCACACAGCAGACGGCCTGCAGAGCCTTGTATCCAGCTTCTCCGCTGCCTGCAAAGAGTTTGGCCTGACCATAAGTATAAAGAAAACCAACATTATGGCACAGTATGCTGCCTCTCTCCCGACTATCACCATTGACGACTGCAACCTGGATGCTGTTGACAGTTTTACTTATCTGGGATCAAACATCTCGAGCACCCTCTCACTGGAAGATGAGATAAGTAGTAGGATAGGGAAGGCAGCAACTGTTATGGCTAGACTGTACAAAAGAGTCTGGTCCAATGCTAAACTCACAGCAAGGACTAAGCTGCAGGTATACCAGGCCTGCGTACTGAGCACACTCCTCTATGGATGCGAGTCTTGGACCACCTATACCAGGCATGAAAGAAGGCTCAATAGCTTCCACCTCAGATGCCTGCGCCGCATCCTAGACATCAAATGGCAAGAGAAAGTCCCCAACACAGAGGTCCTGGCTCAAGCAAGCATGAGTAGTATTGCAGCAATATTAACCCAAAGACGCCTCCGTTGGCTTGGACACGTCAAGAGGATGCAAACTGGTCGCATACCCAAGGATGTGCTTTACAGCGAGCTGGCGACAGGGAAAAGGTCGGTTGGTCGGCCATGTCTCAGATACGTGGACATATGCAAGCGAGACATGAAAGTAGCCAACATTGATATACAAAACTGGGAAAACCTGGCAGAGGATAGGTCCATGTGGCGGGCTATAGTGAAAGAAGGATCACTAAGAGCAGAGGAGCAAACTAGGGCAGAAGCAGTCGGGAAAAGAGCGAGGAGAAAGGCCAGGCAACACTGCCCCACTGCTTTCGTGTGTGTGTCATGCAGAAGAGACTGCCACTCAAGGATTGGTCTCATCAGCCACACCAAGAGCTGCAAATAATAAAGATAAATCTATCGTCTTTCGTAGACGGACAGATGCCATAC
>CALYLW010000901.1:490160-505269 GCA_944989445.1 Ampullaceana balthica | reverse complement strand
ATATATGTATATATGTTTTATATATATATATATATGTAATATAAATCTGTATATATTCGTGTGTGTTTGCTTGTGGCTGTGTGTGAGTGTGAAACATCATCGTCTTCCCCACAAGACTTGATCATATACGATATAAAAACCTTTTAAAAAAAAACAAGTAACTTATCCTTGTTTGATAAATACGAAATATTAAACTTCTTGAAATATACACAGAATATTTTATAATTTTTTGGGTAATTGACGTCAGATAATATTTTACGGCGAGAAACACCACACCCTCTCGAAACCAAAATGCTTATGATTTTTAGGTCTATATTTTCAATTTTAAAAAAAGAGTAGTTTCCTTTTTTAAACCCTTTTATATGAATTCGTAGTGTATGTTTGCTTGCTTGTCGAAAAAAAATTGGATCAATTTTAACCAACTTCCTCGTAAGCTAGTGAGCTGAAATTTTGCAGGCAGTTTTGTGCCGATGATAAATACGATGTTGAAAAACTTCAGATCGATCGCATGTACTGTAATTATGTTATTTTTTAGTTGATTATCGCGGTGCTTATTAAATTGAACGACCTATTTAATACTTTCTGTTGCACGATTCGGTGCGTATTATATGGACAATAATTTTTAAAAAAAATATATTCCCGATCGGTGCGCATTACATCAAACATTTTTTACGAGACATAACTAAAGTTTTGTATTGTAGGATCGTCTTGCGCTGTGTATTATAATGAACATTCTTTTAGTTATCTCTCCTATATAAAGGACTTATAGTAAAAAAACTTGTTTTTTTACGTTTTTTAAAAATTAAATTTCTTTTATATTTACTTGTGGTGTTTGTTTCAGCCGTGTCGAAAAAAACTTTGGCTCGATTTTTAATCCTCTTCCTCGTAAGCTAGCGAGCTGATATTTTGAAGGCAGACTCGTGCCGATGATAAAAACGATGTATTAAAAATTCTAGAGCAATCGCATGTACTTTAATTAAATTATTGTACTTTTATATTATTTTATTTATCTCTGTTTTATGTTAACTTTTGAGATAGAGTGTCACGGTTCGTGTTATATTGAACGATCGTTTTTTATACTTTACTATTGCGCGATTCGGTACGTAATATATTGACGTTACTTTTAAAAAATATATTCCAGATCGGTGCGCTATATTAAACATGCTTGATGAGATATAACTAGAATTTTGTATTTTTAGATTGTATTTCGCTGAGTATTATAATGAACATTCGTTTAGTTATGTCTCCTATATACAGGGGACGCGGTGGTCGAGTGGTACCCAGTTAGGCGGCTGGGTAATGCGTGGAACCCACAATGCCGTGGTCTGTTAACGCTGCATCACTTGCCATCAAGATCATCTTTCATGGTCTGTGAACGCAATTATCTTCTGCATAGAAGGAGCGTCTCTATAGATAAGATAATGGATTTTTAATCAACAACTTAGTTTTTACGTTTCTTTTTTTAATATAAATCCTTTATATTAATTGTGAAGCAGTTCTCGAAAGCATGACACCGTAGCATCGAGAAAAAGATACCGAAGAGAGTTGGAGCCAGTACACGGCCCTGTTTGACTCCGCTACAAACTGGGAAGGGTTCTGAGGTGGCCCCATCGAAGAGCACTGTGCTGTGCGTATTGGTGTGGAAGGACTCGATGATTGAGAGAAGCCGCGGTTGACATCCTATTTTTTCCAATATACGCAGCAGATCCTTGCGGCTGACCAGGTCAAATGCCTATGTTAGATCTATGAATGCATCAAAGAGGGCTTTCTGTTGCTCCCAACATTTCTCTTGTAGCTGACGGAGTGAGAAGATCATGTCCATGGTTGACCGGCCAGCCCGAATACCGCATTGTGATTCTGGGTAGACATTATGTGCCAGAATTTGCAGTCGTGCAAGAATCACTCTGGCAAAAGCCTTTCCCACAATACTCAGTAAGGAGATGCCACGACAGTTATTGCAATCGCTGCGATCAACTTTGTTTTTGTTTTTATAACGCGTGACTATTTTGCCGTCATGCATATCCTGTGGGATGTGACCGTGTTCCCAGCAATCGCATATGAGTTCGTGCAGAGGCTTCAGTAGGGCTGGCTGGCCATGCTTAAGGGCTTCTGCAGGAATGCCATCGTTGCCTGGGGCTTTCCCATTTCTCAGATGATCGATAGCCCTACTAAGCTCCGCTAGTGACGGTGGAGCATCAAGCTGATCTAGAACTGGTAGATCTGGGATTCTTTCTTTAGGTCAGAGTCAGACACTACATTCTTTGTCGCATAGAGTTCTAGATAGTGCTCAGTCCAGCACCACATCTGCTTGTCTCTTTCTGTGATAATCTCACCTGATTTCGTCTAAATTGAAGCTGATTTTGATATTATGGGCCCAGTGGCCTTTTTTATGTCTTCGTACATTTGTTTAATATATCCCTGATCAGCAGCAGATTGAATGCTTTTGCATAGTTCCACCCAATAAGTATTAGCCCAAAAACGTGCAGTCTTCCAGGCTGTGTTTCTGGCATTTTTGAGACATTGCAGGTTGACAGGTCCTGGGGAAGCTTTGTAGGCCAATAGAGCTTTTCATTTTGTCTCCGTCACGGGATTCATTGTAACCCAGTTGGCCTCAAACCAATCTGCATTTATTCTTTCCTTCCTCCTGAGGACGGCAAGAGAGGTGTTGTAAATAGTGTCTCGAAGATTGAGCCAATTCGCATCGATTTGTTATGTCCCTATAGCATCATGAGGATTGGGGATAGCTTTCTGCGAGGTTTTGGCCTTAAGAGCTTGCAGTTGATATTCTGCGTGTTGATGAGTTTTACCATTGCTCTTAGAGTGACACAATTTCTTTGGTATTAATTTGATTTTGCTTGTGAACAAAGTCAGCACTGTGGTAACTGCGTGTTTGGAGCACACTGGCCAGGTCAGATTGAATGGTGAGAACCAGATCAAGCTGGTGCCAGTGCTTGGAGCAGGGGTGTCTCCAAGACACTTTGTGGATGTTCTTGCATTTGAAGAATGTGTTAGTTACACACAGATTGTGAGCACTGCATAGATCGAGCAGTCGCTGGCCATTGTTATTAATTTTACCAATGCCGTGTAAGCCTATGCTGGTGGAACAGGCTTTGTTATCTGCACCAACACTGGCGTTGAAGTGACCGAGGAGGTATAGACTCTCATGTGTGGAAATATTTCCTACTGTGGAGTCTACAGCCTCATAGAAGTTGTCTTTTTACTCTTCTTCAGAGCAGAGAGGTGGTGCATACAGGCTGAGGTTGTGGGCTGCGCCAGATGATGAGTATCCTCTCAGTGTCAAGTGCCGACAGTTCAACATATGACATAAGAGAGTTTTTTATGTCAAAACCGCGTCTCCTGTAGACATGCAATGTCGATTTTGAGACGGGAAAGTTCCCTGTCAATGACCGCTGTCTTACTTATATCTTCCGCACATGAGGAGTCAGAGTTAAAACCAGTGCAGAGGGTTCTGAAATTCCAGCTTGCTAAACGAAGTGCTGGTAACTTCTTTCTTATTTTTCAGTTGGTACTTGGATTTATGGATCGCTTGTTGAGTTGATCACTCTGAGCCCCATGCACCCAATCGGGCAGGCGAGCCATTACGGAACGTCACCTTACTTGCGGGCGGTAGATGCTCAGTAAAACATGGCGATCCCTCCCACCGTCTGGAATGACCCCTGGCGCCTAGCTCTACGCCAATTGAGCAATGGCTTATAACCGATAACTGCCGTTCCACATTTTGTGTCTACGCCTTGCAGAGAAGCTGGACTGACCTCTCCAGGATTGGGTTAAGGAGGTAGAGAAAAAAAGGAGGCAACGATAGCCTAGGCAGCGCTTTAAAAAGACCAGCTTTTGCCCAGGCAGCAGGCCCTCTCTCTCCACACAGATTGTGATTCCAGGGGAACAGCTTATCTGATACAACAAGCTGCCATCTGCATCGCAGGAGTCGCCAGAGATATAGTGCATCGCAATAAAACTGCCTAAGGGACTCCGTCTCCTGATTTTCAGTTAGGGTTTACTCCCTTAGTCTCTCCATGAACAGGTGTGGCCGCGAGACAGAGGAGGTTTGAGATTGGAGTTTCCCTCTCCTATATGAGCTACCTATCAAGGTTAATGAGCCCCATCTGTCCGAAGCGGCTGGTTTTAAGGCGCCAGCGGCCCGCCTCAACACAGTTGAAACGTGATCCACCAGACTTGGTTACAAGTCAAACGAGAAGGCCAGGGGTTGGACTTTGGTTAGTAGAGGCTATTATGAGACGCAAGCTATGGGGATATTTTGAGAGGAGTGGGTGCTTATTTCCCACTCCCACCCCTGGCAATACTAACCTTGGACCACAATCGCTATGTATCATTATCATATTAATTTCTGAAATAGAGTGTCACGGTGCGTATTATATTGAATGACCTTTTTAATACTTTCGAGTTGCGCTTTTCACTGCGTATTTAATAGGCGATAACTTAAAAAAAATATATTCTCGATTGGTGCGCATTATATTAAACATGTTTTACGAGACATAATTAAAATTTTGTTTTTCTGGATTGTCGTTCGCTGCGTATTATAATAAACATTCTTTCAGTTATGTCTCGAACATAAAGGATTTTTGTCAAAAAATTGTTTTTTTACGTTTTTTTTTCATTATCTATATGGACTGTTGTACCATGTCCCTCAGCGTTATAGATGGAGACTGACAGGGACTTGGGCTTATATATTGGCTAGATAGCGAAGTCAATAGTGCGCTCGCCTCACAAGCTGAGGGACGTGGGATAGATTCCACGTTAAAGCCACTTTAAAAATGCTGATGAATGACTTCACTAAGAAAGTCCTCCGCTGACCTTGAGAGGGATGGGTGCCGCCAGGTCTATCAAGCCCGAGAATGTTCTAATGGAAACATTATAACCCCCTACAACTACGGGGTTATAACGACCACGAGGTTATGGGACTAAAATAAATAAATATATATATATTAATGTATATATATATATATATATATATATATATATATATACAGTGGCGTAGCTAGGGTCATGTGCGCCCGGGGACATGACACAAAATCTGCGCCCCTTGTCGGACTGAAAAATGCTGGGGGCTCATTGAGCCCTCAAGAAAATTTTGAAATTTTACGGTTTATATGGTTCATTTTTGAAGCATCTAGTTATTAATGAAATAGAATACAGACTAATAGTTCTCTTTATTATTATGATTGTAAACAATTTATTACAACAAAAAAAT
This sequence comes from Ampullaceana balthica, assembly GCA_944989445.1. NCBI lineage: Eukaryota > Metazoa > Mollusca > Gastropoda > Lymnaeidae > Ampullaceana > Ampullaceana balthica. The sequence goes on along the minus strand of CALYLW010000901.1, from coordinate 500,039 downwards.
ACTCTACTAATTATACATGACTCATATAGACATAGTACACAGCAAGTTGATCCTCCTTGATTTGAATGTCGCAAACTCGTCAATCATGTTGTCAAAATTAATATTCTCAAGTGTTTCTCTTTCGATGTTAAGGAGTGCAAGATCACTCAGATGGTTTGTCCCATTGAAGCACGTAAATAAGACAAAATAAGCTTCAGTTTGCTGAAGGACCGCTCACAGCTTTCATTTGAAACAGCAATTGTTAGAAGTATTTGAAGTGAAATGCCAAAGATTCGGAAATACATCATGTCCATATGAAACAATAAAACCAAGAAGATCCAAAGGAGTTTCCAGCAGAACTTCAGTCCGGGTACGGATCAGGATTTTTCAGTCTCCGATTTGTTTGCACAATTCGTGACCATTTACGCCAGTGTCGTGGAAATTAGCAAAATCTAAGCAAGTTTAACGAAGCGTAACGACTTTTGTCTCAGCAAGAAGAGTTTTGACGTCTAGTAAAAATCCAAATTTGCTGTTTAGGTTTTTTAGACGTAAAAACCGTATTGATATCTCCTTTTGGAGCCTATCAATTACGCTGTTCATATCACGTGCAATTTCTTCTCCTAAAGAAAGTCCTGCATCTCTTGTTAATTCTCCAGGCATCCTCCGATGTCGTCTAATCCTTCTGTCAACTTTGATTCCCAAAGTTGTGCATCTTCTTCTCCATTGTCTACCACAACCTGGCTCAAATTATCACGAATGTTGACAATTTCTTGCTCAAGCGATTCAAGATCAGATGCTGCTTCCTTGAAATTCACAGTATGTTTCTACAAACGTTTCTGGACACGATCAATTTCCCAAGTATGATGTTCCAGAAATGTAACAAAACTAGGAAGTTAAAGTTTAATATACCTGCCAGCAAAGCTTGTGCATCACTTCTGGTGTCAGGCGTCATTTTGTATGTTCTGATAATTTTTCAAACAGCCCTACCAATCCATCTATAAGTCCTTGATACATTGCTTTAAAAGCTTCTGATCGTGCACTCCAACGTGTTTCAGACTCCATCTTCATTGGGATTGGCACAACTCTTTTTAATTCTCCCCAACGAGTTGTTGAACGAGAGAAAACAAAAATTTATACTTTTAACTGTTCCAAAAAACGTGATAACATCTGGATCCTGTTCAGTTGAGTGTACTCCTGTTAAGTTTAAGCTGTGGTTGTCACTGTTGATGAACAATCCTCTGTGATTTCTGGCACATATTCGCTGTTGAAGGCCGGATATATGCCCAGTCATTACAGCAGCGATGTCATAGCTTTGAAATAGCCGACAGTGGGTCACCGATTGATACTATCTATCTAATGCCGGTTTTTCTACTCTCCCCCCTCTCCTCTCATCCCTCCTATAACCCAGTGCTTCTCGAATTTTTTTGTATTGCGGACCGGCAGGAATTTTTCCATTGCACCAGGAACCGGTGCACTATTTTCCCTGTACTTACATGTTAGCAAAATGCATTATATTTCCTGTTATTTTATTTCCTTTTATTTCTTTAATTTATTTGCTTATTGTCAAAAATGACAAATTCTATAGAGTAAATATTATTGATAGCAATAGGAGGATTATAATTATATTTTTCTCTCCTTTCTTGATAACTTCCGCGGACCCCCACTTTGAGAAGCACTGCTTTAACCCACAGCCCTTGCATTCGCGTGTTTCTTGCGTTCATTAACACGTGTTTGCCTAGCCCAAAAATTGATATTAATAACACACCCAAAGTTAATAAGATGGGTTAGACGTCGTGTAGAATCAGGCCAATCAAGTTGACAGCGACACGGCAAAATGCAACCATTTTAATTAAATTGTGTCTGTGAAGGGTGGAAACCCAACGCGATAAAACGCCATTTGAACGCTATTCATAAATTGATATTTATAAACAAAACGGCGATCCACCCATTGTCAGCAATTTTTTGGTGTCAACAAAAGCAGTACCACTGACCAAAGCACGATCACTTGAGATTTACCGCAGTATTGCGTCCTTCATCGCCATTAGCATCGACTAAAAACGCCAAGTGGATATTAACATTCAAGGTATGAAACTGAACGTTACGTCATTGCCATTGACATTTTTTTTGCATGTTCAGTTTACTGTAATTTATGAGTATGGCGAAAGCATTTAAAGCAGGAATTGAATAAAAGTTTTTAGTGCATTATAGTTAATTGTAGTGTATTAGTAATAGTATGTTACTGGAAGCAAGCCGTTGGCTACTACTACTGTGTGAAATGAGGTGCGTGAATGGTGGCTAGGTTGCCTTGTATAGCGATCATGACAGGGAAAATTTTGCGACGTTTAAGTTTAGAACGGGTAACCCGGGTACCCGTTCGAAATTTTCACGGGTACCCGGGCAGCTTTTTTCAACAAAATTGACAGCCCTAAATCTGATGACTCGAGAAAGCTGTTCCCGGTGTCCTAGATCGGGTGTTGAGTCAAGTAAGATACTGTAGTACTTGTTTTTTTCTGATTTCACTCAACAGCTGATTCCTTACAGTCGATGTAAGTAGGTGGATAAATTCATTTTGGATTTCCGGTGAAAAATAAGATACGGAACCTGGATTTTCTCGGGCATGTTGTGGGTGTTTTTCTAACAGTGGATCATACTGAGCAACAAGTTTGATCACAGAGAGACAGGAAAGAGAGGCGGTGTCTGATGTTTCAGTTGAAAGGAATCCAACTTGCTTTGACATACCGACATAATCTCGTGAAAGGAGAGACCTTCCCTCCACTCCCCCACTTTACTCCCTTCACAATGGGATCGGGAAGTAAGATTTTTCTTTTTGAAGAGTCAAATCATGCAGCAAAGGGACGCGAATTAACCATTCTGTAAGCCAGTGGTTCTCAGCTTTTTGAGATTCAAGGACCACTTGAAAAATGTGTGTCTTAGCTACGGACCAATACTAAAAATTGTGCTAATTCCGTTCGGGAAAGTTAAATATAATTATACTGTGTATATAGTAGCTTTAAGTAGTATACATGTTAGTTTGTAGAACTGTACTAATATGCTACGATTTGCGTGCCCCAGAAACAATATTGTAATGGCTTTGTTTTGTAACGAACAAATGTCATTTATATTAGTCTCATAGTCTTCTTATGTAATTATCTTGCTAACTATCAAAAACGTTAAGTCATAAGCAGTAGTTGTATTAAAAAGACTGCTATATTATTTTATTTAGTACGAACGATGTTTTGTTTTTACTGTTGGCAATGCAGAACATCCACTTTCACAAAGTTGCAAAGGTTAAAAGTATTTTAAAAGCCATATCTGAGACAGTTCGGAGTACTCCAAAATTTCATTAATTTCATGTTGGTAATTTTATTTCATTAGTCAATATGAGTGATATTAGGACTGGAAACCCACGAAAAACCACTGAATGTTAAAAATCACATAAGTAGAGTTAAAGTTGGCCCTGCATTGATTGAATATTACCAGAAATCAAATTTAACAACAGTTTATTTATTTCAGCATTTTCTGATTTCTCGGTGGTTTCGTACAATTGATCAAACATGTCAAATTTACCTTGAAATATCTTCTTTTCCTAATATCAAGATTTTCGTAAAAGCAGACACTTTGCCACTGAGAGTAATATAATGTGTCTGCTTTCCTTGCCGAGTTGAATTAAGTTTATTGAGTTCTTCAAAAATTTCAGCCAAAAAAGTCAGACTAGCAAAGCATAAGCTATGGTTCAAATAATCATCAAGCTTTGAGTTTTTTCTACAAGAAACTCTCTTACGTCATCACTTTATTCAAAAAGTCTGATAACCAGCGAACTTCAGTATACACCAGTAACTGTTAATGTTCAAGATTCATATTCGAACATAGGAAATGAAAGAGACGAGAATTTAATGGACGAGCCTTGATAAAATTTATCAACTATTTAGGCCAGATCAAAAATATATTTTAAGTCTGCGTTAATTCTTTCACTTGCTAGTCTTTATCGATGAATCATACAGTGCGTACATTTCATGCTGTGCTCGCGGACCACCAGGCATATCTTCGTGTATCACTTGTGATCCGCAGACAACAGGTTGAGAACCACTGCTTTAAGCCACTCCTTTTTCTTGTCTTGGTCATTTTGGTTGCTTTTAGTGTCGTCTCTGTCTGTTCTATTAATAAAATCACCTTTGTCTCTTACTGCTCCCATACTCTCACACAAAGCAACTCACAGTTTTTTTTAAACGCCAACAGCAATTCTTCATAGTGGATGTGTCATTTATTTAACGCTCAATGGGGGCGCCAAAATCATACTTACCAACTGGTTTGTAATGAAGATATTTTCGGAGCTCCAAAATTCAAACTTGCAAACGTATTTGGGATACATAAGTTTACGTCAAAATAAAATTAAATAATGAGTTTTTATACTCATTTTGGCGCCCTCTAACGTGGCGCCCGGGGACATATGTCCCCCCCCTGCCCCCCTCGCTACGCCACTGTATATATATATAAAGCTCAGCTGGTGTTTTTATGCTTGTATGTTTCAATTTTCGACTGTAAGTTCCACAATCATGGAAAAACCAAATGACGGATGGGGTCCAAATTCGGCAGGACGCTTTCTTTAAACGTGCATATTGTTAACGTATATTTGTTTTTAATTGTCCCTTTTGCCCGAAAGCCATCCATTGAAAGATCAGAAAATGTTGAGACAAAGTGAGAAGTCTCCTTTCCATATTAAAAAGCTTCATGCGCACATTCAAAACGAGTTCATTTTGATGCGGTATTTTTCCAATACTTTATTTTGAGCGGTTCGCTTCAAAAATCAGTTTTTTTGTCAAATTGCATGTGCAAAGTTTCGTGTACGCATCTTAAATTGAGCTGTGTAATTTTATTATAATAACATTCATATTTGGTTTGGTACAAATCAGTGGCCTTCTATACGAATACTTTCTATATATTATAAATAGGTTAAAACTATTTCATTACATTTGTCACACGATATATCGTAATTATTTTTTTAACATGGCGCTATAACATTGAAAATTGTGTTATTTTGTTAATAATAACTACAAATTTAATTTTTAAAAAAATTATATAATTAGTGAGTGAATATCATGTGGAAAGGTATGGCCGAAGTTTACTTTAAGTTTAAAGTGTATTTCACTTGGGCAACGCGTTCCACAGTAAAGCACTTAAAAGATGTTTTTTTTTAAAAATGTGTTTTTTAAAAAAAATCTTATTTAGCTTAAAATTTTTAATATATATATATATACAATGCAATTTAATACTACTCCTGTGGTGGTATTAAACCGATGTTGTTTAATGTTTTAATAATGTTGGATACATCCTCCATATTTATCTTTTAATGATAATTAGTAAATTACATTTTCTCCTTACAAATAAATGACATATTCCTAAATCACTCATCAAGATTTCTCCAAATTAAATTTGACTTGATCCTTTCTATAAACTTACTTATTAAAGTTAAGAATCAATGATCTTGACATTCATATAAAGGCCTAGGACCAATGTTGTCATATTATATTTACATAAGCTAAACAAATTAATGATTTGTTTTTTTTTCATAAACAAAATATGGTGTGTGGTTGAAATATAATTTACAAAATATGATGCTTTATGGGAAACGGGATCAAAAACAGATTTTTGAAATTTTACCGGTTGCTTAAAAGCGGAAAATTTATATCGTATAATATAGAGACAATCATATAAAATGCAAACATCATTTTCATTTTGAAACATCTAAAAAGACGCTCAAAATATAGAGTTGTTTGTGTGTTTTTTAGCAATACTTTATTACAAGACCTCATTTTGCCTAAAAATGGTGCACATATTTTTGTTGATGCCTTTTTAATTCAACTGCTTTTGTTTCTTTGAAGTCTTTTAGAAAGTACATTTCGTTTCTAACATTTATATTTTAATTTATTGGCCCTATGGGATAAGTAGCTATTTCCCATATGAAAGGGAACTGCCATACGTCGCCAATTGCGGCTTATACTACCTTCATTATCTAGAAACAATTAATTAGTGGTGTGATGGAGTTTTATTAGGCACATATAATGCATTATGGGGAAACAGGATCCAACAAAAAAAGTGCATTATCATTTAAAAATTATCCTTATTGCCTGTTATTCGTAAATTTAAATATCGTTAGACAAAGATAAAAAACACAAATGTAATTTCCATATTAAACTGCCGAGAGGGGCATTCAACATAAGGATTGTGGGGCATTATTTTATTACTATAAAATAATTCCAGGACTTTCCGACCATGATATAGTTAGGGTAACCGATACAATAAAAACTAAAATTAATAAGATACCTAGAAGAATAATCTATCTTTGGAATAAATGTAATTCAATAAAACTACACCAATCAGCGGCTAACTTCCAACAAAATTTTCCTAAGTAAATGTAAATTTAACACAAATAGCCCAGTAGAAGAAATTTGGAAAGATATAAAAACAAATCTAAAAACTATAATGGATGAGAATGTTCCAACAAAACTAACATCAAATAAAATTAACAAATGCTGGTTCAATTCTAGATTGAAAAAGCTATGCAAACAAAAAGAGAACTTATTTAAGAAATATAAAGCTACCTATTCATATAGGATACACAAAAAATACTTAAAGATTAAACACTTGACACAAAAACTTAGTCGAAACCTCCAAAATGAATATATAAACAATGTAATTACCAAAGATAACAATAAAAACTTATGGTCCTTTATCAAATCTAAAAAAATGGAACCTTCAGGAATAGCCACACTAAAAGGCTCAAATAATAAAACCTATAATGATAATGAAACTAAAGCTAATATCCTTAACACATATTTTGCATCATCTTTTTCTGCCTCAGGCGACAAGGAAGTTTTAATAAATTTAAATAAAATGGAGGAAATAGGTAACATAACTGTAGATGAGATAGGTATACATTCACTCCTAAAAAACTTAAAAATAAACAAAGCTACTGGCCCAGATGATTTGCCTGCAAGGTTATTAAAAGAACTAAGCAATGAACTGTCCCCAATCCTTTGTAGTTCTCTTTCAAGCCTCTCTAAACCAGGGTAAAGTGCCCAGGATTGGAAATTAGCTAACGTAACTCCACTCTTTAAGAAAGGGGATAAATCAGACCCTGGTAATTACAGGCCTGTATCACTTACTAGTATCACCTGTAAATTACTAGAACACATAATATATAGTAGAATAGTTAACCACCTTGACAAATATAATGACCCTATGCCCACATCAACACGGCTTTAGAAAAAACAGATCATGTGAAACACAATTAATAGGTTTAATAGATGAACTATCAAAAGGCTTAGACAAAAATGATCAAATAGATACAATATTACTAGACTTCTCAAAAGCATTTGACAAAGTTCACCACCTTAGTTTACTTAAAAAACTTAACTACTTTGGAATCTCAGGTTCCTTACATCACTGGATCCAAGACTTCCTTTTGGGCAGGGAGCAAACTGTAATAATTAATGGATCTAAATCTGCACCAATAAAGGTTAATTCAGGAGTTCCACAAGGAACTGTGCTAGGTCCCTTACTCTTTTTAATATATATAAATGATTTACCCAACAACATCTCAACAGGAACAAAAGTTAGGTTATTTGCTGATGATTGTATAATCTATAGAACAATTAAATCAGAACAAGATAGCAAAATTTTACAAAAAGACTAGATGAATTGATAAAATGGGAAACTAACTGGAGTATGAGTTTCCACCCAGAAAAGTGTCAACTGTTAAGAGTAACAAAGAAAAAGAAACAAATAAATTCAAAATATTTCATTCATGGAAAGGAACTAACCCAAACTAAAGATGCAAAATACTTAGGAGTCATAATAAATGAGAAATTATCATGGAATCCCCATGTCAATGAAGTTATTAAAAAATCAAACAAAACCTTAGGCTTTATAAAAAGAAACCTTTACAAATGTAATAAAGATATAAAACTAAAATGCTACCTCACTTTGGTGAGACCTGTACTAGAATATGCATCTTCTGTATGGGACCCATCCACCAAAGAAAACATTGATAAACTAGAACAAATCCAAAAAAGAGCTGCCAGATTCATTACTGGAGAATATTCAAAACTGACTAGAATAACACCATTAGTTAAATCATTAAACCTTGAAACACTAGAGGATAGAAGAACCAAGAGTAAAGTAGTAATCATACATAAAGCAATTAACTCTAATTTAGAAATACAACACAAAGATAACTTAATACAACCCTCAGATAGACATAAGGATAAAAACACCTTTCTTATTCCGTATGCAAGAACAAACTCATACAAATTTTCGTTCTTCCCGTCCGGAATTCGGGCGTGGAATGGGTTGCCTGAAGAAACCAGGAAAGCCAACACTTTATCAACATTTAAAACTCTAATAAGAATGCAGGACTAAACACAAACCATAGATAAGCGTAGGACGCAATAATCTTCTGTATAGAAGGAGCGTCTGAAACAGATAAGATAAGATACTAAACTTTAAATTGAAAATCTTATATTGTCTAAAAACGGGGCGTAGATTTTATTGTACGCTTTTAAATAAGACTGTGTTAGTTTCTTTGAATTCTTTTGGAAATTACATTACATTAACAACATTTATTGTTTAGTTTATTGGCGCTTTCAGATAAGTAGCTGTTGCCTTTTTGAAAAGGGGCAGCGTAGCATCCTGATATTATAGCTGATGTGACTAATATTTAATTACTTAAAATAGTTTCACGATCTGGCGTCGTAAGTGTGTAAGTCTTTTACCTGACGGTGGTTGTCGGCAAATTTCTTTTAAAATCTGCTAAATTGTTTTAGTACCATTAAAATAGTGAGTGAAATTATGAGGAAAGCAATTCTCTAAGTGAAAACAACTCAACGGTATAGAAATTTCGAAATTACATATATTTTTTAAAAATGAATGTATACTTTTTAAATTTTCTGATAAATATATATGTACATATCAAATTATAAAAATACGAGCAACCAAGCCCGTCCAAGGACGTTCCACCACAGTTCGGTGGCATGTTCTAGCTCCCATTCAACAGGCGTCTCGACAGGCATGCATGTGCATCACGTCAAAAATACTATTCATTATAGTTAAAATAAATAACTCGTAAAAACTGAGCTTTTGACTATAAATCCCAACGCGCATAACTCAAAATAAAGTCTTGAAAGAAATACTGCACCAAAAATAACTCGTTTTGAACGTCCGCGTAAACTTCATATGATTGGCTGTAGGAGTCATGTGTGTTTTATAGAGACCAATCGCTATATATGACGGGACAAAACTTAGCCTTTTATTATATAGGATATACAATCTAAACTAAGAGTGTTTCATGTTTATATAGATTTTTATACTTCCTTCAAATATATATATGTATATATATATATATATAAACAATATAATTTTCAATGTCACGTAGTGTCTGTCCGTGACGCTACTATTTTTAGAAAGCAGCGCACCAAATTACTGCACCAATGCATCAAAAGGTGTGCAAATTAAAGATGCGCTGTAAAAAAAAATTATATGACGTCATTGTTTTAGCTCATATTTTAATTTTGGAAAAGGGAACAATGTAAAAAGAGGATTTGATGATGGTTAATTATAAAATTTTTAAAAAGAGGGCGCCATGGGCGCTCTACAACCGCTATTATAAAATACTTTGTGTACATTTCAGAAAGTTTAATATTTCGTATTTTTCAAACAAGGACAATTTAGTTGGGCTTTTGAAAAAGGTCGGCGCCTTAGGCGCCCTTAAAAAAAGTGCATTTTCTATAAATAAATAGATTTCAGCTGAAAACTTCCATTATTTTTGACTGGTGATACGCAAGTATATATATATATATATATATATCAGTATAGACTATATATATAATATATATATATATATAT